>JALQSN010000104.1:0-140294 GCA_023690525.1 Holotrichia oblita | reverse complement strand
AAAATGGAAAATGTCTGCCTGAAACATCCATGCTACCAGGTTTAGCAAAGGTTTTAGGATGCAGTATCGATACGCTGCTTATGCCGAAAGAGCTGCTGATACTTGAAGCAAATTTTACAGACGGGCAAATCCATATTCCTATAACACAAGTTTTAAATAACCTTATTTACGACAACAAACTTAATGTTTGCGTAAAAAACGAAAGCTTGGGCGCTTCTATCGATAGTGGACGTTTAAAGCTGGTAACAGTCAAGTATCAAACGCCGGATGGGACGTTTTTTACTTATGCGTTTCAAAACGAGCGGCTGTGCATTGATTTACAAGCTGTAAATAACGCTGAAGCTCAGTTTACAGAATTGAGTGGATTTAAAATAATTGATGCGTATTATGGCAATGAAAAAGTATATATGTCTGCAATGCAAAAAATGAAACATTACGAATATTTTAAATGGGACAAGATACGCGTTAACCATGAAACCTTCCCTAGTGTAACCGCATCTGATGATATTGAATATCTTACGCTTGTTTATTTAAACGATAAAGGTATTAATACAATAAGCTGCGCAGAAAATGATTGTTTATATTATGACAAGGGACATACCTCGTTGTATCTAAAGGATACGACAAGCTGTATTCTGCCGGGAATAATTAAGCTTAATTGGGGAAACGGTATGGAATGCCCTTGGGCAGGTGCATTATACGCTTCATTGAAATATATGGGCGAGAACTACACATATGAACAAATAATGGGTTTATCCGGCGCTTGTTATCGTGTTTGCCATGTCGATATATGGGATTGGAGCTGTACCGATGCTCTTGTTGCATTTGATTACTCATCAATTTTATTTAAAGCTATTGGGTATGAACCAATATGGGCAAACCGCATCAAGAAAGAGGAAAGGAAGGCCGAACGCCAGGCAATTATGCAGGATTTGCAAGATAATAAGCCCGTAATAGCTATAAATCTGCGTGAAGCCCCCGAATGGGGAGTAATAACAGGATATATTGATAGCGGTAACGAATTTTTATGCCGTACTTATTTTGACAATGAGGTTTTTGAAAGCAAGACATCGGAGGAACTTAAGTTATCGGAACGAGGGGGATATCTTGTAAATGATTTTTGGCCTTTTTTAATAACACATTTCGGAGATAAAAAAGAAAAGCCCTCCCCAAGGGAGAACCTAATGTCATCGTTAAAAGCTTTAGCCGATTCTTTCGACGCACCGAAAAACAGAGGTTATTACCAAGGCAAGGAGGCCTAGGAAGCATGGATAAGAGGGCTTTCGGATGAAGCCTCTTTTACAAATTATAACGATAAAGAGAGTATATCGAGGCGTCTTAGCGTAAACGAAAGTATGCTGTTTTGTTTAATCGATGCAAAACGGTGCGCCGAGGCTTACTTAAAGGAAAACATACCGCTTTTATCAGAGGATAAACAACCCTTATTAATAAAAATAATTAATAACTATAAAATAATACATGATATGGTATTTGATTTCAGAAATAAAGCCTATTATGATTGTCAAAAAGATATAACCGAATTAAACGGCGTATCGACACCAGGATTAAGACGTGAACAAATAAACCTCTTAACAAAGGTATTGATACTTGAGCAAGAAAACGCGGATATTGCAAAAGAATTATTAGTAATCAGTTAATTATTAAAACCAAGGGAAGGGAAGACTGGCTATATTCCAAAGCAAGCTTATTACGGCTGAACGCGCCTGTGTTAAGTAAGGTGAGAGCACTCCGGTACCAAGCAGTACAAACATCGCCAGCATCCCTATACGTTCATATTTTAATACATAATAATACGCCTTATCGGGTAAGAATGAAAATAAAAGCTTAGAACCATCAAGCGGAGGGACCGGTATCAGGTTAAAAATGAAAAGCCCAACGCTTATGCTGGCCAAGATAAACAAAAATTGTATAATATAATATATTATTATATTATCAAAAAAAGCGAGCCCGGCAGATATAAAAAGCGCGGCAAAAGCCAGCAGAAGGTTCGATACAGGGCCGGCAAGTGCGGTTATAGCCATTCCGCGTTTAGGATTTTTAAAATACCTGATATCGATCGGAACAGGCTTCGCCCAACCAAAGCCTGCTATTATCAGCATTATCATACCAAAAATATCTATGTGCTTAATCGGATTTAAGGTGAGCCTGCCGGAATTTTTCGCGGTAGGGTCACCTAATTTGTATGCAATAAATCCATGCGAAACCTCATGAAACGATATGCATATCAATGCCGCTAAACCGATAAAAAAATACGACCAATCAAGATTATTTATAAAATTCGAAAATATATTCATATCAAAATCCTCCTTTTTGCCTTATAAAATTAACATTTATCATATTAGGGTAGACCTCTTTCAAAAATTCATCAGGATATTGCTCATCAAGAAATTCGTCATATACATTAAAAGCGGGGACACCGTTCTGCCGATTAGCCCAGCGGTAAACCGCCGCTGCCGAAATTAAAGCGTTGACTGATAATACAAAAATCATTATCCATGTTAAAAGCCATCCCTGGCGTTTCGGCACATGTATTAGGAAGCCGGCAACAGAAGGGTAAAGCTTGATAAAGGCAAGACCTATCGCTCCCCAAAAAAACATATATAATAAAGAGGTTCTGCCGTTTATAGATAATAACCGCTGGCCATAATTCCAAGAAACTGTCCCGAATAGTATCTCCTGGATATAACTGCATATGTATTCAAACAATCCTCCGACGAACGCGCTTACGGTGAAAACCCAACCGCTGCCTTTGTTTGCGATCGGAACAATCAAAATAGCCGCCAATACTGCTCCAAACCCGTATACCTGACAGAACGGCCCGTAAAGCAAACCTTGCCTGCTTTGTATTACGCCATGCTTGATAAGGCAGAACGCCATCTCAAATACATATCCCAAAATGCTTGCTGCTACAAAAATCCAAAACAGTACAAAAAAATTAATGTAAAATTTATTATTGCGCCAACGCAATTTAAACAACTCCTTAGACCGCGTATTTATTACATTATACGCCTTGCGAAAAGATTTTGTTTAAGCGTCTTTTAATTTTAGAGCAATTAGCATATAATAGCAAATGTATGGCGCATTACATATATAGGAGGGTTTATTACATATGACTGCTTTACAAGCTGTAATTTTAGGGATTATACAAGGTCTTGCAGAGTTTCTGCCAATATCAAGCTCGGGGCATTTAGTTCTGTTTCAAAAATTATTCGGCATTTCGGAACCAACGATGACCTTTGATATAGTCTTGCATTTAGGGACGCTTGTTCCGGTGTGCATCATCTTTTGGAAAGATATATGGGAACTGATAAAAAAACCGTTTCAAAAAATGACATTACTAATTATTATCGGTACTATTCCCGCGGTTATAATCGCACTCCTATTTGGGGATTTTATTGATGATATTTTTCATAGCGCCGAATTTTTAGCAATCGGTTTTTTTATAACAGCGATATTTTTATTATACGCGGATAGGATTTCAAGCAAAGGCAAAAAAGAAATTACATTAGTTGACGCTGTTGTTATAGGCGCGATACAAGGTATTGCTATCGCACCGGGTATATCGCGTTCGGGCAGCACGATATCAGGTGCTCTGTATAGAAAAATAGACAGGGAAGCTGCCGCAAAATTCTCGTTTATGCTTTCTATTCCGGCTATTCTTGGCGCGGCTGTTTTAGAAGCGAAGGATTTAATTACGGGAGACGCGCAAATAATCACGGAGCAAATACCTATGATGGCTGTTGGTTTTGTGGTTTCGGCGTTGACAGGATACCTTGCTATAAAAATCATGCTTAAGCTTATCAAAGAAGCAAAGCTTAGATATTTTTCTTTTTACGTAACAATACTTGGTATATTTATTGTTATTGATCAATTTATAACAAAAATATTTTTTAAATAAGCCGTTTTATCGCGAGCGAAAATCCTATTTCAAGAGCTTCGGAAATCATCCGGAGCTCATTTTTTTTAAGCTTTTCGCCGTTAAGTGTAAAATCTCTATTTTCGAATGCGGACAGCATTTCTGCGAAAAATTTATTTATATCGACGGCTTCGAGCCGAGGCTCTGTTTCAATAAGTGTATGAGTGTATCCGCACATATCGTAAAATTCGGACCTGTTTATTTTAAGCCCATCGGCTATTTTATTAATCGTTTCAATAGTAGGGATAATTTCTTTTCCGGTGCGCGGGTCGGTTCCCTTTTCCAGTTTAGAAAGATACGCATGGCTTATACCTAAAAAGGAGCTAAACTCTCTCAATGAAATATTTTGTTCTATTCTTTTTTGTTTTAGCAGCTTACTTAATTTATTATTCACGATACGCCTCCGAGGAGCTTTTTTTAAGTGTACACCAAAGGATACATAATTAAAACAAAATTTTCATGAAAAAGTGTAATTCATAGTTGACAAAACGATAAAAATAATATATATTACAGTAAACCATGGTTTACAAAAAGAAAGGAGGTGCTTTAATGGATAACGATTTAATGAAAGAATTGGCTTTCAAATACTCTGACAAAGTGCTGCCGCCGTTCGATACTATGCTCAATGAAATAGGCTTTGATGCCTTATGCAAGCTAAGCGAATTTTTTGGCGGCTCAACGCTTTATATCCCGACAAAGAAAAGAATTTTCGGCGCGTGCTTCGCGGAAGAAATGAAAAACGAATTTAACGGCGGGAATTTTAGAGATTTAGCAAAAAAATATGAAGTGTGTGAAAGAACAGTTAGATATGTTATATCGAACAGCAAATTGTGGAAAAGGCCTTGATGGTTCTTTTCGATATAAAAAACCGATATGCGCTTAAAAAGGCATATCGGTTTTTTATATTTCAGGATTCTGGATGATAATATAGTTATTCCACCAATTAACCGATGCTTTTACAAGCTCCTCGCCGGAATAATATCTGTCCTTACCTTTAAATGAGCCGTCGGCGTAAGTTTTGCCGTCAGAATTTGGATCGTACACCTCAAAAAAAACTGAATCTTCGTTATTCCTAAAATAACCTTTAACAATAAGGAAATGCCCGTTATAGCCGCCTGCTGTACTGGTGTAGAATTTGCCATAATGCGATTCTGTATCTGTATTTATTTTTATGTATTCCGTATTAAGGCATAAGATAATTATATTGCCCTTATTCAGCTCTTTTATAATATTTTTAATGCCGACATTATGCTTAACCTCATATGAAATTTCAAATGTATTAAAAAAATCGGTAATATTACGAGCAGTCCATACATCCTCGTGATTTGGGGTAATTTTTTCACGTATTTCCTGTACAGAAAAACCGAAATCCTCGTTAAACCATGCCGCTGCCATAACGGCGACGGCAGGCCCGCAATTTACATCTCTTCCCGGGCCGGTGCTGCGCTGGTCTATATACCATTCATAAAACCGGTTTATGTTGTAGTAGTTGTTGTTATACGAAGCAGCCGTTAATGATAAGAAAAGGGACACAACAGTAAATAATATTAAGCTGCGAATTAAATACCTCATTAAACGGCCTCCGTGTTATGTTCTATGTAAATTTAAATCAATAATAATTTTACCGTCGATAATTTCAAAAAATTTATTTTTTGAAATTGCCGCTTTTTTATTATCCCGCATCAAATCGCCAGATTTAAAGACGGAAAGCAAAATGCCGAACAAAAATAAATTCACTATTGAGGACATTCCGCCGTAGGATATAAACGGCAAGGAATCCTGCGTGAAAAATTGAAAGCCTAAATTAGATGCAATATATATAACCATTTGTGAGCTAATTGTCAATAAAACTGAAGTTGAAACAAGGCGTCCTAAAATACTTTTTTGCTTTGAGCATAAATAAAATCCGCGGGCGATAAAGCCCAGCAGCAGGGATAAAACGGCGGCGAAGGGAACCCAACCGGCGCGGTGTATAAAATATGTCATCAAATAATCTGTATTGACATTGGGAAGAAATCCAATCAAGCTGTCTGTTTTAAAGAATTGCAAAGAGCCTTGCCCAAATAGCTTCGCGCCCATTAACGTATCTCTTATTACGGATATATTATAACCCCAGCCGTAATCATATTGGTATTCAGGAGCAAAGAAAGACTTGAAAAAAAAGATAGCTCTTTCCAACCTAAACAGAACACCTGGTTCATAAATTGAAAACATAACAAGCATAAATAAACCGAGCGGTATGAAAATAATCATCAAGCCGATTTTACGCTTAATTTCAAACCAACCTTTATAAATACTTAACGTTAAAAGGATAAGGCAAGTCAGCGTATATAAAGTGATATTAGAAAGGCAACGCGTGTTAAGCAGCAGCAGCACCGGCACTGCATAAAATACGAAGCATAGAAAAAGTCCAAGGTAACCTTTAGTCCTCATGTTATAAATTATTCCGGCGTAAGCAACCGGAAACAAAAGCAGGGAAACAGAAGGACGGATAGACCCGATTAACGGAATAACTATCCAAAATCCCGCGCCGTTAAGTTTAGATGTAAAGGGGATGGTGGCAATCAAAAATGCAGATGGGATAAAAAAAATAATTTTCGGATATTTTCCTAAAATAGAAAAATCAATAAAATATGCGGCGGTCATACATAATATCCCAACGGATGTCGTAACAGCGATTTTTTGAAAAATATATAAATCCGAAAAATTAATCATTAAGCCGGCAAGAAGCATAAAAGCGGTCAATATAACCAAGCTCCATTCGGTCTTTGGTTTGTGCATTCTGTCCAGACGCGTTCCGACAGCGTAAGGGTCGCCCATTTCGATTACCGCTTTGTCGGTAGCGGTTTCTTCGTCCATACCTTCGGCTATAAAAGCGTTTTTTTGATCTGTAATGTGATTTTTTAACTCATCGGAGATTAATCCATGAGCTTTTTTCCATCTTATTTGCTCGCAAACAGAATTTGTATACTGTTTAATTTTGTCATGTTGTTGCAATGGTGACGCCCCCTTTTAATACTTTATTTACCGCTTTTGAATAAGTTGTCCATTCAGCCTTTTTTTCGGCGAGCAGGCCGCGGCCCTGTTTTGTTATACTGTAATATTTTCTAACCCGCGTATTATCGGCTTCCTGGTCATATGAACAGACCATGCCTTGTTGTTCTAGGCCGTGAAGCAGGGGGTAGAGCGTACCTGCCTTTAATGTAAAAGTATTATTTGATTGCTTTGCCAGCTCCTCAATCATTTGATAGCCGTACATATCGCCGTTTTCAAGCAGTTTTAATATAAGCATTGTGGTGCTTCCGGCAAGCAAAGTTTTATCGGTTGCCAAATTATCATCTCCTAAAGCTAAAAATTTAATATAAATATATATAGATAATCTATATATGTCAAGCAAAAATAATTTGTATTTTATAAAAAAATTAGAAATATTTATTATCTTGTTAATCCGAAAATTTTTATGGTATAATCATATGGATTAGATATTTGAACATGTTTAGGAGGTTTATATGAAAAATAAATTTATTGCAATAATTTTATCGCTTATATTTATAACACAACCAGCTTTAAATATATTGGCGCTGACAGATGATTACGTTTTAACCGACCCTGTCGAAAATACATATCAAGGACGAAGCGAAGCACCGGATATAATTTATAACACAAGCTTTACAGATGTGCCGTTTGACCATCCCTCACGTGAGAGTATAGTGCAGGGGAGTGCACTCAACCTTATCAAAGGTTATGCTCGTCAGTTTACGCCAGGCGCTATTGTTTCGAAACAAGATGCACTGACGCTTTTAATCAGGGCCATAGGGCGCGAGAATGAGGCGATATCGCTTGGTTCTACGTTGCAAGCGTCAGCTCAGGAAGGCTCAACGCTTAGTGATATATGGTCGCTAGGATATATCGCATTGGCTAACCAAATCGGGATAATAACTATAGATGATTATAACGATGCCATCGCAGCAGATCAAACCATACTCGATCCAACTCTTAATTTTAGACGGGAATCGCCTGTTACAAGGCAACAAATGGCAGCATGGCTTTATACTGCGATAAAATCCGCCAATCCTTCATCTTTTGATACTACAAGGACTGTGCAAAGTATATTCACCTACAATGACTGGCAAGCGATAGATGCCGATAAAGTTACAGCAGTCGAAGCGGTTCTTTCTAATAATATAATGACCGGAACAAACGGTAATTTTAACCCTAACGGTACGATAACAAAAGCAGAGGCTGCGCAAATTCTTAAAAATATGGATTCGATATACTTTGCTGCGATGAACATAATCAGGGTACGAGGTACGGTCGGCGGTGCGATGAATTATCAATACACCGAAACAGGCTATGCAGGAGTATGGCGCAATTTTTATATAAGACGCGCCGATGGAAAAATTGACGTAATTCAATACCCTATGGAGGTAAGCTCGTCGTCGCAGGATTCTTTTAAAGATGTTGTTGTTTATAAAAATAATTTAATAACAGGAATGGTAGATTTAAAAGAAGGCGATGTTATTGAATATTTAGTTGATACCTATAGAAACGAAGTTTTATATATCTGTGTAACTGGTGAAACCACGAAGCTTGAGGTTACAGGGATGCTACAAGCTATTGATTTTGACGGCGCTTCGGCAACTATTACGGATATAACAGGCAAAACATTTATATATCCTATATCGAAGGGGCTTTTATATACCGAGAACGGGAAAAATTATATATATTTCAGCCGCGTAGGCAGGGCCATAGCAGAGCTTCCCTACGGGAGCCGGTATACGCTGACGCTTATAAATAATACCATAACAGATATTAAGTACATCGGCGAACCGGTGATTGTACACGAAATGAAGGGCATTGTCACAGAAAACAATCCTGATTACGGATATATGTCGATAGCTCAAAGTAACGGAACCGTAACAACTTATCAATATTATGAAAACGATATGATTGTTACAAAACGTCAATACTATGAAACAACCGATGTAAGCTATATAAACCATATGTTTCCGAATTACGGCTATAATCCGCGGCTGGCTTCCATATCCGATATAGAGCCAGGCGATATTGTTTTTATAACTGTCGACCCACAGGATGTAAACGTAATAACAGCGATAAGCGCATCGACCGATTATGTCGTTAAATATGGAAAGATAAGGCAAATAACGGCGGGGATATCAAGCTGGCAGGTTTTGATTGAATACGAAAATAAACAGACATCGTGGTTTGATATACCAAACACAGTGTTTGTCAGCAAGGACGGTAAGCCTGCCGCATTTGCCGCAGCCAAGACAGGCGACTGGATAAAGCTGTTGGTAAACCAGGCGGTAATAACTCCGGGATATATAATAGAATCTGTAAAAGAAATTGTTATAGAAGGCGACGAGCATTTCATAAGTTCGATTGTGAAAGGGCAGTTGGCAGGGATTGATAAAATCCAAAACCAACTTACGCTTCAAAACGTACAAACTTTAGCAAAAACCGGCTGGAATAATTACAAACAAGTGCAAAATTTTAGCCTAGTCGGGCGCGATGTAGAATATTATTATAACAATCAAAGAATAACTCTGGATTATGCCGAAAAATTCCTTAAACGCAGCAATGGCGAGGTTTATGTGGCGATGGAGAACAACTTCGCAGGTGAAAGGGTAAAGATGGTGACATTTAGAGACGGGCGTGATGAGGTTCTTAATCCCGACACGATTATATCATCGGATGGTGCAGGCGGGTTTAGGATTATATCACAGGCAGGGTCTATTGCTACTGATTCGGGGACTATAGTACGCAGACACGGGCGGTTGGTAGACGGACAAAGCATAATGATACCTGATTATGCAACTGTTGTGCTTAACGGCGGTAACAGCGCAGCTATTGTAGATATAACGGATGCGCCGGATACCTCGGCTATAACGGTAGTGCGCGGCAGGGTCAGCAGTGTGGATGACGGCAAGAGCTTCACCGTACGGTCTATGTCGATGCTTTCTGGGTTAACCTGGACATATTCGCCTGTTCAACGTGAATTTGCCATAGATTACAACACATTGTTCCTTAACGATGCTGGCTATGTCGATCCTGCAACATTCCTATCCTATACCGACACAACTGTTGTAGACAAGGTATATACTATAGTTGTAGATGGGAGCCATGCAGTGCGCGTGATTGAAGCTCCGTTTACACAGAGGTCGGTGCGTGGTACGGTGTATGCGGTAAACGGCGATATAATAAGCCTTAAGGATGTTACTTACTATAACGACAGAACAGGTGTATGGAGATCGATTAGCAATACTAACAGCATAGCTGTGGTTACGGTACAACCTAATACAATAATAGGTAAAAACAACCAGGTTACGCAGGCAAGCGCGTTGCAAACAGGTGATCAACTTCTTGTTATGACGGATACATTGCCTAATACAATAGCAAGCGGGTTGGAACTGACAGGATATATAATTTTTGTTGAGAAGTAAAAAAGTACGCTAAAGGCGGAGGGTTTATAATGAAGCAAAAAATAATGGTATTTTTAGCTTTGACGGTCATGCTGTTGCTGCCTACAAGATACAGGCTGCTGGCAGCAACGGGGGATCTTGGCTTTTTTGGCGGTATTTCCGAAGGTGTCCGCCTACCTAAAACGACGGAGCAATTACTTGCCCAAACGGCATCTAAAAAGAGTAACACTGTTTCTATGCCGTATAAAGAGGTTATATTTTTAGACGGAGAGCCAAAGGTATTTGAAGGTCTGCTGGAGGTAAAATCCTCCGGCGGTTTAACCGATGGCGTTAACCTTGGAACATATACCGTAACTCACGCTACCAAAACCAGCGACACGACCGATCCGACAATTATTATAAACAGGTCGATAACCTATACTGTTAATTACAGAAGGGAAGGCACACAGGTAATAAAGGATTATTCGGTTAAATCATGGAGCGAAACAATAACGCTTCCATCAGGAAGGTACGTCCTTGATTCGAAACAATCATACTCAAACTTAAGTATTCTTGAGGATATAACCCCCGGTGTGACATATTTTAAAGGCAGTACATCACAAAGGTCGGTTTATAAAGTAGACGAGCGAAATGTAACCTTAGAGGTTATTGGCTCGATTTATGGTTATGAGAGTGCGTGGTCCGGAAGTGAAACCCATAGGTTGGATTGTATTGTAGATGCGGGAACCTGGCAAATGCAGTATCAACTGCGTCCTAGTGTTTCAGTAAACAAGAGTTTGCAATATACCGAAAATGAGCCAAGGTTTATAAGCTTTCCGGGTAATTACATGGAGGTCATGCAAAACAAGAGCGGCTTACAATACGATATATTTATGAAACCGCAGCAATTTTACAATGTAGCTAATCATGGCAGCGTGACATTATCTGTCGCCAATAATTTTGAACTTTTAACAGCGCAGGATCTAAGCATATTAGAGGGGCACGCCGCATATGACGATATAAAAAAGTTATTTGCCATGCAGATATATGAAGGAAACCCAAACGAATTTGTACCGGGGCAGGCGACAACACGCGGACAATTTGTTACGGCTTTAGTAAAAGCGATAAAGCTGCCCATAACCCCTGTGACGACAACTACAGCCCGCAGCAATAAAAAAACGCAGACCTTCCTTGTTTTCCCTGATGTAACGGAAACAAGGCCGGAATATCCATATATAATAGCAGCATACAAAGCCGATCTAGCTTCGGGCAGGGAAAACGGGCATTTTTATATAGATTCGTCTATATCAAAACAGGAAGCAATAACGATTATGGTGCGTGCATTGGGGCTGCAAACAACAGCACCTAACCCAACTACGATGACCCCTTTCGTAGACGATAATAAAATAGCAAGTTGGGCTAAACGCGAAATTTACGCCGCGTATCGTATCGGAATAATAGATATGGACGATGAAGGGAAGCTTAATCCGACAGCATATTTAACCAAAGCAGAATGTTCGGCACTAATTAACAGATTATTAGATTTTATGAGATATGACCTTCAAGATGAATACACAGACAGGATAGTAAATTATGCGTCATAATAAATTTATAAACCTTAACCGTATAGAATTTGTGGTAACAGACGCATGCAGCGGACATTGCAAGCATTGTTCAAACGGAGAGCGGCTAAACAACGGCGGGGGGATAAGCGCGGATGCGGCGGTTAACGTTGTTAAACGGCTCGCGGAAAGATTTGAAATAGAATCCGTAATGACATTTGGCGGCGAGCCTTTGTTATATGCGGATTCTGTTTGCAAAATCCACGCGGCCGCCCGTGATAGCGGTATTCCGAAGCGGCAGCTCATAACAAACGGATTTTTTTCTAAGGATGAGCAAAAGATTTACGAAATTGCAAAGAATTTATGCTTGTCTGGTGTTAATGATATTTTATTATCAATTGATGTGTTTCATCAGGAACATATACCATTGGAACCGGTTATGAGCTTTGCCAAGGCTCTTTTAAAACATGAACCTGCGGCTCTTCGGGTTCAACCTGCTTGGATTGTAAATGAGGAGCATGATAACCTGTATAATATTGAAACAAAGCGGCTGCTTAAGCTGTTTGCTGATAAAGGGATTTTCGCAAATGATGGGAATAATGTTTTTCCATCGGGCAATGCGTTAAAACATTTTTCGGAATATTTTGATCCGCCTGAAAAAATTGATTTGTCAGCTTCCTGCGGTTCTGCTCCGTATACGACGCGTCTTGATGAAATAGACTGCTTCGGAATAAATCCTAACGGTGATGTATGTTTATGTTCGGTTTCGATTGGAAATATCTTTGAAAATGATATACTTGATATTGTCGATAACTATGACCCAAACAACAATCTTGCTATAAGCGCAGTGCTGAACGGAGGCGTTTCCGGACTTTTGCTTTATGCCAAATCAAAGGGTTTTGAGGTTGATATTAAGGATTGCCGCTCCGCTTGTGGCGTATGTCGCAAGGTTATGGCGGAAATAAATAATAAATAAAAATGACGTGGAGCAAGCGCTTCACGTCATTTTTATTTATTCACACCAAAATATCACAAATGCTTGATAAAAGCTCAAAGATTATAAATCGTTTATAATTAAATATTATCTTTATAAATTATATTTTGTGTAATATATTAAAATAAAAATTAAACTTAGGAAGCAATTCTTAATAAAAAAAGGTGGTGACAAGAATGGCTGTAAATTATGGGGTTACACTTAGCAAACTTCATGCAAAGTCTAAAAAACAGGCGGCGTGCTTTGCATGAAGAAAAAACTTAAAATATTTTATAATTTAATATAATGAAATGCGCTGAAATAGTATTGTTCAACTTATTGAAGCTTGTTTCCTAAAACGCTGTTTGTCATGTAGGCTTTGCATCCTTTAATAAAGCAATATAAATTAAAGGAGTGAGCTTAAATGAGCGAAAATAAAATTTTAAAACAATATAAAAAAGAGCTGGATTACTCATATGCATCCGGCGCTTATGCAACAATAGAAATGATAAAAGTTAAGCCTGATATAATCAGGGAGATATATTTACACTCAAAATATAATGATACCAGTGGCATGGAGAGTTTATGTTTTAAAAATAAAATACCATGCATTTATAACGATAAAAGTTTCGATAGGATAAATCAGAAAGAAAATAGCTATGTTATAGGCGTTTTTAATAAATATTTCTGCGGGCTTTCTTGTGATAAGCCTCATATTGTATTAGTGAACCCTGGTGACATGGGAAATTTGGGAACGATAGTACGTACAATGGCAGGTTTAAACATTACAGAGCTCGCAATAATAACACCCGCAGCAGATATATTCGATCCCAAAACAATACGTTCTTCTATGGGTGCGCTTTTCCATATAAATTTTAAGCTTTTTTCATCTTTTGAGGAATATCAGGAAATGTTCCCAATGCATAATTTTTTTCCTTTTTTATTGGATGGCGGAATAGAACTTGATATTGAAGGATGTCCCAAAACACAACTTTTTTCTTTAATATTTGGAAACGAAGCGACGGGCCTGCCGCGGCAGTTTGCCAATATAGGGACAAGTATTAGGATTCCATTTTCATTAAAAGTGGATTCTTTTAACCTCGCTATTTCAGCTGGAATAGGGATGTTTGTTTTCGCAAATAGGAACGAATTAATATAGTAAATAAACTTCAAAATCATACTTTTTTTCATGCTTATTTACTATATTTATAATATTGATACCGTTTCTTTTTAAATTTGTTGATATAATAGAAATAGTATGGCATATACATTATAAAAAGAAATAAATAAATTTAACCATACAAAAAAAGAGAAGTTAACTCAACTATTAAGTTAACTTCTTTGTTTTTGATTTTTAAGTATTTTGAAAACATCCTTGATATTTTATTTTTGATATGGTATCGTAGAGCCAAGAATTAATTAATAAACAGCTCTGATAATTTAGAATATTAGTTAAGGAGTTAAAGATATGAACAATGAAGAAAAAATTTTAACTATACTTGAAACTCTTGTAGTTAAAGTAGATGGTTTTGATAAAAAGATAGACAACCTAGAAAAAAAGGTAGATAATCTTGAAATAAAAGTAGATAATCTTGAAATAAAGGTAAATAATCTTGAAAAAAAGGTAGACAACCTAGAAATAAAAGTAGAAAATCTTGAAAAAGATATTCAGACAGTTAAAAACACAACGATAATTATAGAAACGGAACATGGTAAAAAGCTTGACGCTTTGTTTGACGGTTATAGTCAAATATACGATGTAACAAAAGGAATACGCAAGGATGTAGTTGAATTACGAAGTTCGCAAGAAAAACAAGATTTACATATTAAATGGCTCGACTCGCTCCGAAAAGCTGAATAAGACAACATAAAAATTCGCATTATTTATGATACGGCTCGTTGTTTAATATTGTCATTGCTCTGTATATTTGTTCGGTTAATATAACACGCATAAGTTGGTTCGGAAATGTCATTTTTGAGAAACTTAATTTGATATCTGCTCGTTTAAGGACATCGGGGATAAGCCCGTCAGGTCCGCCGATAACGAAGCAGATTTTTTTTGTTCCCTTAATCATATGTTCGTTAAAAAACTCGGAAAATTCGACAGAGTCGAGCGTTTTGCCGCCAATATCAAGACATACTGTATAATCATCATTAGCTATAAATTTTAAAATCTGTCCGTCGTCTTTTGCTTCGGCGAAGTTTATGGCGGTATACTTTGAAAGCCGCTTAGCATACTCGTCCACAGCGGCTTGATAATATTTCTCTCTTATTTTCCCTACGGCAATAATAGTTATTTTCATAATAATACCGGTTTACTGGCGATATATCGGTCCGCCATTTGGAGTTTTATATGCTTGCTAATCCGATTTGAATCGAGAATGGATACTACAGTTTTATAAGCAAGCTCAGGACGGTTATTTTCTTCGCTTAGATGTCCCAAATAAACATATTTCATTCTGCTGTTAAAAATTTCTGAAAGCAGCTTTCCGCAGGTATCGTTCGATAAATGTCCATTTTTGCCTAGGATCCGTCGTTTTAATACTTCCGGATAACTTCCTTTTTTAAGCATTTCGACATCATGGTTGCTTTCAAGTAATAATGCCTCAGAATCGGTTATATTCTCAGCAAGAGTATCCGTTACATGCCCAATGTCTGTGGCGACTGTTACTTTATGATTTTCCGCGTAAACGGAATAACCAACGGGATCACGACCGTCATGCGGTATCTCAAACGGCCTGATGCACATATCGTTAATTATGCAATTTTCTTCTTTATATATTATTCTTTTGTTGCGTTCGTCTATTTTCCCATCTATACGGTTTATTTCTTCCCATGTGCCGCATGTAGTATATATAGGTATATTATAGCGGCGGGAAAGTATGCCCGCGCCTTTTATATGATCCCCATGCTCATGTGTTATAAATATTGCATCCAAACAAGCGGGGTTCACATCTATCGCAGCCAGATTATTTTCTGTCTGCTTCCCGCTTAACCCTGCATCTATTAATATATGTGTATACGCAGTTCCTATATAAACGCTGTTACCGCTGCTGCCGCTTGCTATCGGGCAAAATTTCACCGGCATATAAAATCCTCCGGTAACGAAATCCGTTTTATGTCAGCGCCAAGGTTTTGCAGGTTTTCTACAAGATTTTCGTATCCTCTGTCTATGTATTTTACATTGCCTATTTTTGTTTCGCCTTTCGCGGCAAGCCCGGCTATAACCAAAGCAGCGCCTGCGCGGAGGTCGGTAGCTGTTACGGATGTGCCGCTAAGCTCCCTTGGGCCTTCGATAAGTGCGACGCGTCCTTCGACTGTTACATGTGCGCCAAGGCGGTTTAATTCATTTATATATTGATAACGATTATCAAATACAGTTTCGGTTAATACACTAGTACCTTTTGCTGTGCATAATAAAGATGTCATCTGAGGTTGTAAATCTGTTGGGAAACCGGGATATACCATTGTTTTAACATTACAGCTTGTCAGCCTTTCGTTGCCTATGACACGTATAAAGTCATCACCTTCGATTATACTGCAGTTCATTTCTTGAAGCTTTGCCGATAACGAATCCATATGTTTCGGGATAATATTTTTGACTGTTATATCCCCTTTTGTAGCGGCGGCGGATATCATGTATGTACCGGCCTGTATCTGGTCGGGGATAATCATATATTGGCCGCCATGCAGGTTTTTAACTCCGGTTATACGGATTACGGGAGTGCCTGCGCCCTTTATATTGGCGCCCATAAGGTTAAGAAAATTCGCAGTATCAACAACATGCGGTTCCTTTGCTGCATTTTCAATCGTAGTAACACCTTCGGCAAATATCGAAGCTAGCATAATGTTAATTGTCGCGCCGACACTTACCACATCAAGAAAAATATTTGCACCGACAAGCTTGTCGGCGTATGCCTTAACCATGCCATGCTCGATTGAAATTTTCGCGCCGAGCGCCTCAAAACCTTTAATGTGTTGGTCTATAGGGCGGACGCCTAAATCACAGCCGCCAGGCAGAACAACTTCGGCCTTTTTAAACTTACCGAGAAGTACACCTATTAAATAATAAGAAGCCCTTATCTTTTTAAGCGAATCATAATCAGCAGTGTAGTTTATATCACCTGTGCTGTCTATTTTAAGCGTGTGTTTATCCAAAAACTCACATTTTGCGCCCATTCTTTTTATAGCACCTATATAATTCATCACATCTTCAATATTAGCTAAATTCTCTATTATACAAACATCACCGCTTGCTAAGGCTGCGGGAATCACAGCCAATGAAGCATTTTTTGCGCCGTTAATACAAACCTCGCCTGAGAGCCTCTTTTGCCCGTTAATCACTATATAATCCATTTATAGTAACCCCTTTATATATTAATTGGAATTTTATCAAAATCTATTTTATGTTGCTGTTTTAATTAAATTGAAAAATATTGTTCAACATTTCAAATATATGTCTGAATTATAACATTAAAATTATATTTGTAAAAGCCTAATTTAATTTAATGTAAAAAAAATACCGTATATACGGTTTTTATTATATACCTTCTTCCATACAAACTTAGTGTATGGTACAGTATCATATCATTATTTGGAAAAAATGCAAGATGGTTTTTATAAGATGAAAGGGTTTCAAAAAAATAGGGAGCGGCTGTATTAGCCTCTCCCTTTTAATTTTACAAATCGAATTGTTGCACCTATTCCCTGGCCTATAAGCGTGGATACAAAATAAAAAATAAAATATACCGATGCCGACGAGTTCATGTAAATATAATAAACCGGAATGAACAATGCAGGTGCGACTAAAACAAAATACCACTTAAAACCATGTTTAATAGTATATACGATGCTTATCCCTATAACGCAAATAGGATAAAATATTATTAAAGTCCAAAACCACAAGAAGCCTTCGCCTGATGAATTTGTTATTATCGCCAGAACATAAAAAGCGATTGCATATGCCATTATATAAGGCAAAAGTTTTCGTATGACCGGCGGCAGCATTTTATAATATTTCATATATTATCACCTCCACTGTTTTATCAGGAACGACTTCGATTTTTTCATGTACTCCTCTTGTATACATAGTTATATAAAAGAAAGCAGCCGATATTATTGCCAGCAGCACAAGGATTAATAACGCGTAATTCCACCAGTTCATTTTAGGTGTATGAACTTTGTCTAACTTAATTCCTAAATCAGTTGCGTTTGCCATACTTTCAATAGCTGACCGCTGAGCCTCTGCCGCAGTCATTCCTTGATTTATAAAAGCATCCGCCAATTCGGTTAAGTGAGAATAAATTTCTTCTTTTGTATCTTTGCGTGCCCGAGCGTTATCCATCTGATGTACGACCTGTTTTGAAAAATCGTCAAATGCTTTAATCCTCTCCAATATCAATACCTCCTTTTAAAACCATGTTGACAGCATTGGTAAAATAACCCCATTCTGTTAATTTCGCCGATAAAAATTCTTTACCATCATCTGTAATGCTGTAGTATTTTCTTTTTCTTCCGCTATTGCTTTCACGCCAGTAGCTATTAATAAATCCCGATTTTTCCAATCCATGCAAAATGGGATAAAGAGTTCCATCCTTAAATATAAAAGCTTTATCCGACATCCTTTCTAAATTCTTTATAATTTGATAACCATATAAATCATTATCAGCAAATAAGCTTAGAACCATAAAACCTATACACCCTTTTAGCAACTCTCTGTCTATTTTTATATTACCGCCTCCATAATACATACCAATGCTATATACATAGTTATAGTATGTATTATAAACAAAAAAGTGTAATATATCAATCGGAACATAGTTTTTATTTTTATTATTTTTAATAATTATTCGGACATTGTATAATTGAATATATATTTAATTTAACGTATACTCGTAATAAATTTATACGAAAAGAAGGTTTTTTATTTTCGTAAGTAGTGGGTGCGGAAAACGCATGAATGTTAGGAGGAATTAGCAAAATATGATTAAATTGATAGGCAAATACTTAAAAGGCGCGGTGTTATTTACGCTGATAGCTCCATTGATGATGATTCTGGAAGTATCAATGGATTTAATGCAGCCGACTTTGATGAGTGACATTATCAACAAGGGTGTGGCGAATGGGGATATAACGTATATTTTCGACACAGGAAAAACAATGCTTATTGTCGCTTTAATAGGTGTTATTGGCGGAGTAGGGTGTACGGTTTTTTCATCGCTGGCGGGTACACATTTCGGTGCAAGGCTACGGCAGTCGATGTTTGACCATATACAGGAGTTTTCGTTTAAGGAGATTGATAAATTATCAACATCGTCGCTTATAACGCGATTGACCAACGATGTGACACAGCTTCAAAACATGCTTATAATGGCGTTGCGTATGCTTGTGCGCGCACCTATGCAATGTATTGGCGGCGTTTTTATGGCTTATTTGCTAAGCCCCAAACTAGCTGTTATTTTGCTTATCGCAATGCCTGTTATGTTTATCGCTGTTTTTTTCGTTGTTAAAAAAGCGTTTCCACTGTTTAGCAAAATGCAGACGAAGATTGATCGTGTTAATACAGTAATGAGGGAGAATTTGCTCGGTGTGCGTGTTGTTAAAGCATTTGCCGGACAAGAGCATGAAAGCATGCGTTTTGAAAAAGCCAGCAGAGATTTAATGGATTGGAGCATGCGCGCAGGGAATTTGACGGTATTATTATCGCCGATAGTTACCTTTATATTGAATCTAAGCATTGTAGCAATGTTTTGGTTCGGCGGAAATATGGCTATGAGGGGAGAGCTGGAAGCCGGTACGATAATGGCTTTGATGACATACATAACACAAGTTTTGTTTTCACTTATGATGGTAGTAATGATGTTGATGAATGTATCAAGAGCGAAAGCAAGTGCTGAGCGTATCAATGAAGTGTTGGAAACAAGGAGCAGTATAACCGATGCTGCTGCTGCGAAAGAGCCGAACGGTTATGATGTGGAATTTGAAAACGTAAGTTTTAGATATAATGATACAGATACCGGATATGTGCTTCAAGATATAAGCTTTAAGGCGAAGGCAGGGCAGACAGTAGGTATTATCGGTGCGACAGGCTCAGGTAAAAGCACATTGATGTCTTTGATACCTAGATTATATGATGTGACAAAAGGTGCAATACGCATAGGCGGTGTGGATGTGCGGGAAATAAAACAAGAAACTTTGCATCGTATTACAGGTATGGTACTGCAGGAGAGCATTTTATTTGCCGGAACGATAAGCGAGAATCTGCGATGGGCGGATGGCGAATGTGATTTTTCGGTTATGGAGCAAGCAGCGAAGGATGCGCAAGCAGAAGAATTTATAAACGGATATGAAAATAAATACAATGCGGCCGTAGAACAACGCGCAAGGAATCTATCCGGCGGACAGAAGCAGCGGCTCTCAATAGCGAGAACGTTTGCAAAACGTCCGAAAATACTGATAATGGATGATTCGACTAGTGCGGTAGACACCGCGACCGAGGCGAAGATACGCAAGGCAGTAGTCGAGAGGGATAAAAACGCGCTGACATTTATAATAGCGCAGCGAATATCGGCGATAAAGAACGCGGATAATATAATAGTGCTGGATGGCGGCAGGATAAGCGGAATCGGCACGCATGAGCAATTATTGCAAAACAACGAAATATACCGCGCAATAACAGTATCACAGCTTGGAAAGGAGGCAGTTGAAAATGTCGGATAAAAAAGAAGAACGCTCAATACAGCAGCCTCAAATGATCAGGATGGGGCCCGGTCCGGGAGGGATGCGGCACGGCATGGTTTTTGAAAAACCGAAAAATTCAAAAAAGACGCTTTCGCGTCTTGTAGGATATATGTCTAAAAGCGTAAGGGTTATGGCTTTGATTTTTTTATTCAGCTTGTTTACAGCGCTTGTTTCTATTATAACAACGCGCATAAGCGGAAATGTGGTTGACGATTATATTATAACCGGCGACACAAGCGGACTTCTTGTTATATGCGGTATATTATTCGGAATTTATATATTCGGCGTTATATCATCATACATACAGGAGCGGCTGATGGTATGGCTTTCTCAGACGACTACGGCTTCTCTGCGCAGAGATTTATTCGCCGGTTTGAGCAAGCTTCCGTTATCCTATACGGATACAAATTCGAGCGGGGATATAATGAGCCGCTTGACTAATGATGTTGATACTATAGGAACAACGATTTCGCAAAACGTGACGCAGTTGTTTTCAGGTGTTATTAATATAGCAGGGACATTTATCGCAATGCTTATAATAAGCCCGTTGCTGACACTGGTAACAATAGCGGTCATACCAGTTATGCTGTTGATTACGCGTTACATCGCAAAAATAACGCGGAAGCTTTTTAAGCGCCAATCGGCGGAGCTTGGCGCGTTAAACGGGTATATTGAGGAAATAATATCCGGTGAGAAAGTTGTTAAGCTTTTTTCACGCGAGGAAAAAGTGAAACAGGAATTTTCTAAATTAAATATAAAACTTAAAAAAAGCGGGCTTATGGCTCAATGTGTATCAGGTGTAATGGGACCTTTAATGAACATGATAAACAACATATCATATTTAATTGTTGCAGTAGCCGGCGGGTACATGGTTGTATCGGGGAGTGTATCTGTTGGTGATGTGTTTGCGTTTTTACAATATAAGCGTCAGTTTAGCAATCCGATTAACCAGTTGGCGAATCTTTTTAACTCAATACAATCAGCGCTGGCAGCGGCCGAACGTGTATTCGAGGTTATGGACCAAAAACCAGAGATGGATGAGAGGGATGCTGTAGAAATAAAAAATGTACGTGGAGAAATTATTTTTGATAATGTAACATTTTCTTATAAATCGGGAATACCAGTGCTTAAAAATGCGTGCATAAAAGCCTTACCTGGTGAGCAAGTAGCAATAGTAGGCCCGACCGGCGCGGGTAAAACAACTATAATAAGCTTGCTAACGCGTTTTTACGATGTGGATTCGGGGACGATAAAAATAGATGGAACAGATATAAAAAAAATAACGCGCAACAGTTTAAGGAAGCGCGTTGGTATGGTTTTACAGGATACATACTTGTTTTCGGAAACGGTACGCGATAATATACGCTACGGTGCGCCTGGGGCGACCGACGCGGAGGTTGAGGAAGCTGCGAAAATGGCTAATGCACATCAATTTATAATGCACTTGCCGGATGGATACAACACAGTGCTTGCGGACAACGGCGGGAATTTATCGCAAGGGCAGCGCCAGCTTCTGGCTATTGCGAGGGCTATACTTGCGGACCCACAGGTATTGATACTGGACGAAGCGACATCATCGGTAGATACGCGCACAGAGCTTAATATACAGGATGCGTTGTTAAAACTGATGGATGGAAGAACGAGTTTTATCATCGCCCACAGGCTTTCGACGATACGCGGAGCGGATAAAATCCTTGTTATAAACAACGGAGAAATTGTAGAGAGCGGCTCGCATCAGGAGCTTCTTGAAAAACCCGATGGATTTTACGCGCATTTATACAATATGCAGTATACAACCGGTATGGTTATTTAGGTTAGACTAAAAAGTCAGGATAAATCTAAATCTTGTATCTGTGCTTTCAATTTCATAAGGTATCCTTAACCGCTCAAGAATTTTTTTTACGATATATAATCCAAGGCCGGTTCCGCTTTTTTCGCGGTTCCGGCTATAATTAAGCGTAAAAAACGGTTCGAAAAGCTTAGGCAGCTCAGAATGGGGGATTTGTTCGCATTGATTCTCAATAATAAGACGGTTATCCAAAAAGGTTATGGATATTGCTCCGCTTTTATCTGTGTATTTTACAGCGTTTGATATTATATTGGATATTGCTGTCAATAAAAGATTATCATCGGTATAAAGAATAAAACTAAAATTATCAGTTGTTAAGTTCAATTCTTTTTCTTCTATTAACAGTTTATGATTGCTTACAGCCGTACGCACTACGTCGGATATATCGACAGGCTCGGCGGCGATATGAGAATCCATAGAATCTTGCGTAGAAGCTTCTAGGATTTCATTAACGAGATACGCCAGCTTGTCGATTAATTTTTTGCTTTCGGATAAATATTTATCCTTATTTTTATATACACCGATGTTATCTATCATACCTTCGACAATGCCGTTTAAAGCTGCGATAGGCGTCTTTAGCTCGTGGCTTGCAGCTCGCATAAAATCGGCTTTAGATTCCATAGCATATTGAAGCTTTGTTATGTTTTCGCATAACTGCGTATACATAGAATCGAGATTTTGAGATAATTCTCCAAGCTCGTCGTTTGTTTTGATATTAGATACGGTACCGGGTATCATTTGACGCATATCGGCGGCGGCTTCCGACATTTTGATTATGGAGCGGGTAAATCGTTTAGAATAAAAATATGCAGCTATTAAAGCAACGATAATATCAACGCCAAGAAGGAAAGGCGTAAGGGATAGTATTACACCGCCGGCCTCGCTGATAGGCTGGAGGGTGCTTGTTATCACGATACGGTCTATAAAATCATTATAAATATCCTTTTCGATGACGATTGCTTCAAGCGTATTCGGACTGGTGCTTAACAAAACATCATAATTACGTTCGGTAGGATTGATTTCTTCTCGTCCTATTATTAATGAAGTCTTGCCGGATACGCCTATTTTTGTATTAAAAATTTCACTTTCCGAAGCAGATGATGTTATGGAAAAAAATTGCATGTTATATATTTCGTCATCAGAAATCCACATTATCATTGCGTTATTATTAATAGAAAACTGATTAAACAAATCTAGACATTCATCCATCGAACCGGCGGCGGCCAATTTGTTGATTAATAAATCAGTTTCGTTATACAGCTTGTCTTTTTTTGTGTAGTAGTAATAATCAGGCAGTATAACATATAAAACCGCCAGCGATATCACGACCGCAAATGTTATGATACCGGATGTAAATAAAAATGTTTTTAATGCGACACCCTTTTTTTTAAACATTTTTATCAGCCTCCGTTTCAGAGATTTCTATTTTATAACCAACTCCTTTTACGGTGGTTATTATATCTGTTTTAAATTTTTTTCTCAGGTTTTTAATGTGGACATCGACTATGCGCTCGTCGCCGAAATAATCGTAACCCCATGCATAATTTAAAAGCTGCTGTCTGGTTAATACCTTCTTTTCATTATTAATAAGCGTTTTTAAAAGCTCAAATTCTTTAAGCGTCAAGCTAAGCCGTTCTCCATCCTCATATGCTTCGTAACTGTCTGTGTTTATTGTTACCTTGCCTGCACATAGCGTAAGTCCCGCTCCGTTTGTGCGCCTTAAAAGAGCTTCGACACGTTTAACAAGAACTTTAGGTGAAAACGGCTTTGTGACATAATCATCGGCTTGCCCGTTAAAACTTATCAACTGCGTGTATTCGTCGGTCAAAGCGGTAAGCATTATTACAGGAGTAAGCTTAAATCTTTCGTCAATTCGTATTTCTTTTAATAACTCAAGCCCCGTAAGCCCGGGCAGCATGATGTCTAGTATAAATAAATTTATATTTCCGCTTTTTTCTATCACATCTCTTGCGGCATTCCCGCTTAATACCGGTATGACCGTGTATCCTGCGTCCTTTAAATATTCGGATACAACTTCGTTTATCGTGGTATCGTCCTCTGCAACTAAAATTGTATAAGGCATATAGACCACCTCCTTTACATATATGCTAATGATATATTATAAATAATCAGGTGTCTATGAAGTTGATGTGAAGTTAATGCTTGACATAATTAAAAAAACTTATTACAATACATACAATTAATTTTAAAAGTTTGAAACGGGGGCATAGCTCAGCTGGGAGAGCGCTTGAATGGCATTCAAGAGGTCAGCGGTTCGATCCCGCTTGTCTCCACTATCAAAGCCTTGAAAATACTACATTTTCAAGGCTTTTTCCATGCTGTAAAATCAGAATGAAACAGCCTTTTCAATAATTTCATTTGGGAGAACTGATTATACAGCGTTGCGTCAATCTCAATCTCGTGGTTTACAGCTTGTCCATCCTTGAACGACACAAAATAGCGTGTGATACTCTCGGATTCTTCTATCCGTAGGGTATAGGGATTATTGCTTTTTAATATAGTCCTCGCTCCAATCTGAATTTTTTAGGTAGAAATTCAGATTGGAAGGGAGGGGAACGGCAGCCCACGAACGCAGACTTGTTCCACATAATTACAAAAAGCGACATGAAAAAGCCCGACTGGTTGAGTACCAATCGGGTTTGTCGATTTTTTTATTTTATTGTGTGGTATATGTATGTACCTTGACGCCCGGAACAGCTCGAACGCCAAGCAATACATTTTTTGATGGTGGTAAGCCATTTCGATTAAATACACAGGACACGGCGGCAACCTCCTATCGCCGCCGTGTCCCGAAAAAAAGGTGCACTTTACCAAGTCTTCCAAAAAACGAAAAACAGCGACTTTGATTTTTCAAAACCGCCGTTTGTCCTTGCCATTTATCAATGAGCGTGAAAAAGTGCCTGCCCAACTGCGGTTTTTTTTATTTACCGCAGACAGGTTGATAGCATTTCTAATTCAAATTATAAAAGCTCAACCTTACTGTAAGATGAATTTCAGCTTACAGATTTGTAAGCGCAAAAAACGCCACGCATATTTTCATGCGTGGCGTTGCCGTATATAGTATTATCCGTTTTTATTGAGCATTGACTACATTTACAATACTCATTTCTTCAATTTTCTTTGTGGGTGAAATAACCGCAATAAAGGTAGTAAGAATTGTCGCAAAAATAACAACGGAAAATACTAAAAGCGGCGGTTGCCAGACTGTCCCCCAGTTTGATGTCACCATAAGACCGAAAATAAAACGGTGTAGTAGAATCCCTAAAATACTTCCGGCGATACAACCTATTCCCGCATATGCGGCGGCTTCGGCTGTAACCATTTTTTTAAGTTGTTTGCCGGACATACCCACCGCCCGCATAACACCGTAGTTGTTCATTCGGTTTGAAACACTCGCGCTCACCATATTCAATATGTTGATGAACGAAATCAACGCTATTACAAACAGAAATCCGTACACGAATACTGCCACTAAGCTGTAAGCGGCGCGGGTTGTTTGATTTCCTTGCTGTCTATCGAGCAGTTTCATATCAGAAGAAATAATCCCTCTTACCTGCGCTGAAATATCTTCGTCAATCTGCATATCAATAACTGTATAGTCGTTTATGCCCGTTATTTCGGTAAACGTAGCTTCTGAGCAAACAACAATCCATTCGCCGCCTTGCGCCTTATAAGTCGTGTCGGAGAGTACCCCCACAATGGGCAGTTCATAAAAATTTCCATTAATGTTTAGTGCGATAGTATCTCCAACTTCCCATTGAAAGCCGCCCTCATTTGTGTAGCCGACCAGTACGCCGCCATTTTCCGCGTTTTCAATTTTTCCGTTAATCAACGCTTTTTTTGCCCACTTAAATTGCGTTTCGTCGTAGGACAACAGTATTGCGGTTGCGTTCTGGCCTTTACTGCTTGCCTCAATGTCATAACAAAACATTCTGCCGTATAGTTGCTTAATGTGAGGGAGCGCCTTTATTTGCTCAATAACTGAACGGTCAACTGTGGCGTAATTATCCGCACCCGTCACCGAAATATCCGGTGCGTAGGGTTTTAATGGATTTGTGGCATGTTGCATAAAGTCAATCAGCACCGTAAAGCTCAAAAATAGTATGATACTCAGCGCAAAGGAGCCTGCGGTCAGCACCATATTTTTTTTGTTTGAAAAAGCATGATGTATTCCCATAGCAGTATCTATATGGAGGCTTCCGATTGCGGCTCTGCTATTTTTTTGATTGTTCGTCTGATTGATATTTCCAGTGACAGCCGCTTGCGGTGAAATGCCTGCCGCTTTTTTCGCTGGAGCGCCCGAAGCAAGCATTACTACCAAGAATCCGATTATAATTCCCGCCGCTACGCCGGGTAAGCTGATTTGAAACAGCGGCATTTCGGGCAGCTTGTCCCCTAAATCAGCCATATTCAAAATAAGTAAGCAAACCCAAGTAACCGCGCAGCCCGCAAGCAGCCCGATAGGAACACCTTTCAAGCTGTACCGCAAGCCCTCTAATCGGATATATCTTTTAATCTGACTTTTCGATGCGCCTAAGCAACGCAACAATCCGAAAAATTGTGTGCGCTCCAGAACGCTCATATTAAAGCTGCCCGCAATCATAAACACGCTCGCCATTGTGACGAGGACAAACAAAACGCCCGCCGTAAGATAGAGTTGCCACATCGCGCTATCATCGCTTTGCCCCATAAGGCCAAGCAACCTTGTGTTTTCGGAAATTTGCTCATCGTTCAAACCGTATTCCGCTTTTATTTCCGAAGTTGCGCGCCGGATATTCACGCCCTTATCAAATTGAATATGGTAATATTCCGCATATTGCTCCGACTTAATGGCGCGTATGCCCTCGATGGACAGATACAGACCATGGGCATCAGCCGCTTTAAGAGATGAGAAATCACTAAAAGTTCCGACAATCGTGTATTGCCGCGTTTGCCCTCCGGCAAACGGCACATCTATTGTATCGCCTATCGAAATCCCATATTGTTCTAAGCCCTGCTTGTCAAGCAATGCTTCACTCTCCGTACTGGGATATTCCCCGGCGGTCGCCGCAAGGTTCATTTGTCCCGCAATTTCACGGTCACCGCCCTGTATATATAATTCTTTCCCTTGATAAACCGTATCTTCACCGCTGCCAAGCCAACCGGAAAATTTTATGTTGCCGCGATTTCCGATTTGTTCCGCCGTATCATCAGATATTCCGTTCACAATGATGTGATAGTTCCCGTGGTGTTT
The DNA here is from genome assembly GCA_023690525.1 of Holotrichia oblita. Classification (NCBI taxonomy): domain Eukaryota; kingdom Metazoa; phylum Arthropoda; class Insecta; order Coleoptera; family Scarabaeidae; genus Holotrichia; species Holotrichia oblita. Next base: position 112,557 of record JALQSN010000104.1, on the reverse strand, counting down.
TATATATCCGTTAATCTCCGCTTTTATGTTTACATCAGCCATGCTGAAAATTGCCGTTACCAACATGACAGAGATAGCAACACAAGTTAAGGTTAGCCGGTTTTTTTCTTTGTGCGCTTTTTCGTATTCCGAAACAAGACCAAGATAGCTTTTCACTCGGCATATCCCCCCAAATCGGTTAAAATACCGTCCGATACTTGCAGTACCCGGTCAGCCGTGGAAGCGATACTACGATTGTGAGAAATCATTATGATTGTCTGCCGGTAGCGTTTGGAAGCCGTTTTCAGAAGTGAAATTACTTCGCTGCTGTTTTGGCTGTCCAGATTGCCTGTAGGCTCGTCCGCAAGGATGAGCATGGGGTGGGTGATAAGGGCGCGGCCAATCGCCACACGCTGTTGCTGCCCGCCCGATAATTGGCGGGGCAGATGTTTGCGCCTGTCTTGCAAAGACAGCACGGTTAGTATTTCTTCCACATATGCCTTATCCGGCTTTTTATAATCCAGAAGCACGGGGAAAGTGATATTTTGCTCTACATTGAGTTCCGGCACTAAATTGTACGCCTGAAAGATAAAGCCGATATTCCTGCGGCGAAAAATGGTGAGCTTTTCATCTTTCATACCGAATATGTTGTTGCCGTCTATCAAGACATTGCCGGACGTTGGCGTATCCAGCGCTCCAACCATATTAAGAAGCGTACTCTTGCCGGAGCCCGATTCTCCAACAACGGCGACAAACTCACCTTTGGGAATTGAAAAACTCACACTTTTTAGAGCTTCAACTGCTGTTTCTCCATTCCCGTATGTTTTACAAAGGGAATTGACTTCTAATAAATTCAATCGTATCACACCTTTCTTTTTTCAACAGTTTAGCATGAGTGCCTTACTCTCATATGAAATCCAGCTTACAATTTTGTAAGGTTGAGAAAGCTCATAATGAATATACTTCCGTTACCTAAAATGCTGTCCACTGCGATATTGCCGCCGTGCGCTTCCACAATAGCTTTTGCAAGCGGCAAACCAAGACCAATACCCTGTTTATCCTTTGAAAAGCGGCTACGGTAAAACCGTTTGAAAATATGGTATATATCCTCCGGGTGTATGCCGCTTCCATTATCCTTTATTGTTATTTGCGTAACTGCCGGAGCCGTTTCCACTCTACTTGTATGTCGCTATCCGCTTCCGTGTGGTCAAGAGCATTTTTAACGATATTGCTTATCGCTTCCAATATCCAATTTCTATCGCAAATTAGTTCGGTATCCTGTGCGCCCGACAATGAAATCGTTTTTTGTTCCTGTTGGGTGCGTATTTCAAAACGCAACCGCATAGCATTCATCATATCAAATATGTTTTCAGGTAATTTCTCAATGGTGATTGTCCCTGCGTCCAGCTTTGTTATTTTCAAGAGGCTTTGGACAAGCGTTTCTATCCTATCTATTTCCCGTTCTGATCTTAGAGCAAAGTCTTTCAAGACGGCTTTATCCTCGTTTTCGTCTTGCAAAAGCCCATTGTAGATACTAAGGGCGGCAAGGGGCGTTTTTAGCTGATGGGATATATCCGATATGGTATTTCTCAAAAACTGTTTTGATTTCTGCTCTTTTGCGGCGTGAGCGTTCAAAGTGGTAGCTAATGTATTAACGGCATGGAACAGCTTATATAAATTGCCCTCACTGTCACATTCGATGCGGGCATCCGTATCGCCGGAAAGAAACAGGTTTATTTGAGATATAGCATTTTCAATATTATGGTGTTGTTTGCGGAAATAGTAAAAGAAGCTACCCCAAATGCCAATGGCAAAAAAAACGGAAAGCAGTAGAAAAAGTAGGTTTAGTTCTCCATAGAACAGCCATATTATTAACTGCGATAAACAGATGAAACTGCCTAATACGCATGATAGCAAGATAAATAATTTTCTAATATCCTTATTAATGAACACTCTCATAGCGCCACCTAACTAACTACATTCCATTTGTAACCCATGCCCCGAACAGTCTGAAGCATTTGGGGACTTCCGGGGTCATCTTCAATCTTCATTCGCAATCTGCGGATATAGACCGCCAGCGTGTTATCATCAATGTAATTTCCGTTGCCGTCCCATAGCTTATCTAAGATTTTTTCTTTAGAAAGTATTATGTTGGGGTTTTGCATGAACATACAAAGCAATTTATATTCTGCCGCCGTTAAATCAAGTGGCGTATCTTCTTTATAGGCTTGTCCATGCAATGGCGATAACCTTATCCCATTTGACGCTATTTCGGTATCTTCTCCCCCAAAATTCTTTGCTCTGCGGAGCAAAGAGTTAATCCTCGATACCAGTACGCCCAGTTTGAACGGCTTTATGATATAGTCATCGCCGCCCATATCCAGCCCCATAACAATACTTACTTCCTCATCGGATGCGGTCAGAAAGATAATAGGCACTTTAGAAAAAGCGCGTACCTTTTTGCATATCTCAAAGCCGGAACCGTCCGGCAAAGCTAAATCTAAAATCAGTAAATTATATTTTCCGTCCTCAAAGAGCGTATCTGCTTCTTTTACAGTGCGAGCTATGTCTGCTTCAAAGCCTTGCTTTTTCAATGAATATGATAACCCATCAATCAAGCTTAAATCATCTTCGACAAGTAATATTTTGTTCATTTATCTTTTTCCTTTCTGCGTCCATCTTTAGGTTTTTCTGTATCAACTGGCACGAGCCATAAGTTTCCCTTTTTGACTGCTCCTTTAATTCGCCCGGCAGAGCAATAATAATTCACCATGCGAGCAGTAACGCCCCATTTTTCTCCGATTTCTTTCCCTGTTAGATAATCCATAATATCACCACCGTTTTTTACTCTGTTTCTATTATATTTCGGCATAACGAAATATGCAAGACAGTGCGCAGCTGTTGTTCTGCCATTGTCATCTATATAACTGTGTAGCGTTCGCAAATTCATCCATCAACAGGTGAATGTGAATCGGTAGTACGCCGCCGTGCTTGTGGTCTGCGCTGTAAAACAACTGTTGAAATAGCTGTGTGTAGAGAATACTGACAAGAAAATTAAAACTGCTGTCATTGTCAGGAATAATTATAAACAACGCCGTCTTTTTTCGCCAAGGCTCTCTAAGTCCAACTCGTCGGTCATGGATAACGCGGCCAGCGATTCAAGGTTAAACTTTTCAAGTCGTGCCGCCAGCGTGATTTGAATGGATTTCAACGTTTTAGCAGAGCCGGAACGGTAGTTATGATAATATTTCAGTGCGATATGCTCCGGATTCCGCATCTCCAAACGGTCAAAGAGTTCATCCAGCGGCGCTTCGTATTTAAGATAGAACACCAGCGCCAACAGCAGCATACTCGCGGCGGTATCCCAAAACGGGTCCTGGCTCTGTGAGCCTTTCGGCGTGGTGGACTTGAAAAGATTTGTTACAAGCCGTTGCACATCGTTATCCTCTTTGAGGTACACAAACGGATTATAACAATGTGACCGCTACATATTGATAAGGTCAAGCACTTTGACCTCCATGCCCCCGCGATTTCAACAGATTTCCGGTATCGCGGGCGATTTATATGGATAGGTAACTCCTTGAGGTAAATCGTAGAGTTTTCCCCCATTCACACCGTACGTGAAACTTTCGCTTCATACGGCGTTCCATCGTGTCTAAGTGATTTATAAGTTAATAATTAACTGCTGGCGGTTAATCCTGCTTTTATTCTCAAATCATTGAGTTTATCCAATCTTTTTCCATTAAGACTAAAATGTTTTAGGTATTCCATTATTGTTTTTGTGTCTGTCATATGAATGAGTCTATGTATATCCACATCAACAATTAGCAAATTTCTATACTTATCATCGCCGCCTAAGTGAATCGGAACAATGTGGTGGCAATCCAATAACCGTACTGCTTCGCACCCTGATAAAACTTCTTTAGGTCGCTTTTCTTTACAGAATAGATTTCCAATGCTTTGCCAGATTTCAGCATGGTCGCCATGCGTTCCTTACCCTTCAGCTTCATGTTACTGCCGCCTTTGTCCGGCGATTTTGGCGGCGACTTCAACGCCCTCCAAGCTCATACGAACAATTTGTTCAGCGGCGTCTCCTGAATGGTTCATCTTTCCTCACTTCCTTTGTCTTGGATTTTTCAGCTAATTCAGCTTCGCGCGCCTGATTGCGTAACTGCTTGCGATTGCTGCGTAATTCGCCCATTTGAGCGGCTACGGATTCTTTGTAGACGGCGAGCTGTTCGGCGGTGTCAATGCCGTGTTTTACTAAAAGCCGCGTTTCCCGCGATATGTTTTGTACATGGCGTATATCCTCGCGGAATAAAAAATAAAACTTCTTCGGTGAAGGTTTACGTTTTTTCGGCAAGACGCCCATGCGGTAAAGGTAATAAAAGTACAGGGTGCGATACCCTGTCATGCGCTTTACCTTATGAAATGTACCTATAACTCGCACCTTTTTAGGCGGTGGGTTTGTTGGGATAATAATGCGTTCCGGGCGGTTCTGTGCCAGTATGCGGCGGCGTATGCCTTCACTATTCGATTTTCCTTTCAACCTTGCGTGGCAGCATTACGGCGTTGGTTATGTTCACGTTGGCTATGTTCAGCGCATCAATGTTTTCATCATACCGCTTTACGTCTAGCACGTTTAGCACATTGGCTTTTTGCGCGATTTGGTTGAGGTTCACGCCGATGTAGTGAAGTTCTTTCATCATGGCAAAATAATCAGGCGGCGGCGCGTCTGTGGGGATAAGTCCGTTTATCAAGCTACGAACATACGCCTCTTGGGATAATCCGGACTTTTTAACACGCTTTTTGAAGCGCTCATTTTCCTCTTTATCAAGCCTTGTTATAATCTGAATATTCCTTTTTCGCATAGTCGAAATTTTCCTTTCTGATAGGGGTATTAGGGGCGAAGTGCCCCTAACAAGCTGTGTTTGGGAGCCGGTGGCTATCCAAGCACGTTGCTTGCTAATAGATGACGGTTTCCATAGATCGTGTTCCCAAAAGCTCGTTAGCGCTCCCGGTCTTGCCTTGTCGGAACCGTAAAAGTGACGCCTTGAAAGTGGTCGGCGTCTAAAATATGGGCGCTGTTTTTCCACTGGCGTTCCACAATCCGCGCAATATCCCGCGCCAAAGTGGAGGGCGGTTTGTCGCACCGTACTCGGTTGCCTTGCCATGTGCCGTGCGTGTGGTTTATAGTGAACCGCACTTATACCGCCGAACAATGAACCTAATAATATATCTGCCATAATTATCTTATGATGCTCCTTTCCCGCCTGCGGTTTTCTTGCCAGCGTTCATAATCAGCAGCCGCCGTTTAATACACGGACGCACAGGATTTTCGTGCCGTGTTAGGCAAATAGTCGGAGCGGCGGTACTTTTTTGTATGCAATCCATCCTTTTGGGCGCAATACGGGCTTGATAGAAACGCCCGTATCATAGCGTCAGAGTCGGCGTTGCATCAATAAGCCAGCTTGTTCATCAGTGCGATGTCATCGGCGCTTTCGTTGCCGTTGCGCCATTCTCCCGCCCATAATGACGCAAAAATCTTGTCGCGCTCCAGCCCGGTACGCAAAAAATGTTCAGCGTCGGCGCTGGCTTGGATTTTTGGCGGCGTAATAGGTATAACCTTTCGCTCTACTTCGGGCAGCAGATAAATGTCATGGATGTGCTGTAGTTCCGCCGTCCTCGCTGATAACGTGGTCTAAGACCACGCCGTAAATATCGCTGCTGTCGTCAAACTCGTAGCCGATACCCTGTGCCAGTCCTTGCGTCACGCAATCTACGGCGCTTTCATCGGCGCGTCACGAACACCCCATACTACCCAATTCGGCCGATTTTTTAAGCCGGACGGCTATGTAAAACGGCGCTGATATTCATCATATCAACGCCGTTTTATTATCGTTCTAAAGTATCTCTGTCACGCTGTTTTATACGTTCCAACCCCAAAATCTGGCGAACTCGTTTTTGCATATGCCGTTCGATAGCAACCAGCCGTTTCTCCGGCCAGTTGATGGCAGGATGCCGCTTAAACTTAAATCCAATCAGTCTGCGAAGCTGTAGCGCCTGTGTTCTGCCCAACACCTCAGTACAAATGCTCTCGAAGCTGACGTTTCCGTAGGCTGGGAATCTCGTTGCGGCGTATTCGTCCAGCTTGTCAATATCCTCTTTCATCGCGTAATTGAATAGAGAATGTCCGTGGTCAAATAAAGGCGCGGGAGCGATTATTGCACCGGAATGATTATCCCTCAGGAGACCGAAATTGCCGAAATGCCTGTCCTCGTTATAAACCACCGCGTCGAATACCAGCATACTGCGAACGGTTTCCGAAAAATCTTCTCCAATTTCGTCGTAATATTTCAAACAAGCCGGAAGGCCGCCTGTCGTCACAATTCTTCCTATGGGAATAAACGCAGTGTCAATGTCAGTAAACAGCTTGCATTTGGAGGCTAAAATGCCTTTCCAGTTTTCCAAATCATAGGTTATGGCATTCAAACCCATTGCTTGCGCAACCTGACAGGCATAATACTCACTATAAGGCTCGTTGCCGGTATTGGCTGCGCCGCTGGTGCCGCCTTTGTAGAGGTAAATGCCATCATTTTCAATCAAACGCCATGCTTTGGGGAGCATACCATTAGTGGTTAGTTCCGGCGAGGTTGTGAATACCTCATGGCTCTGCCCGATTCCCGTGTAAGCAACAAGCGAAAGAATTTCCGAAAAGCGGTTTTCATATAGATTATACTGTTTGTACGTTCCTTCAAAGCCTTGCGGCACAATCCAATAACTATCGTTCAGCGATAAACCCCTGCACACGTCGATTATACCTTTGATATTTCCGAGAGACAAATTTAAGGTTTTCAGTATTTCCGTAACGAAAGCGCGATTTTTAGGAATGACGCGGCGCTCCAGCCATTTTATCACTCCCGCGCTATTTAGCGTCATATCAAGGGGGAACAACTCCTTGTGTTTATCGACGAACGAGAGATTTTCCGCAACCAAACCCTCAATGCCTTTGTTTTCGAGGGAAAAGGTCATGAGTGGTGTATCGTATAGCCGTATTTCGTACACGTTTTTCATATTTGCCGGCTCCTTTCCAAGAGATTTCATGTCAAGTTCCATATCTAAAGCGAAAGCTACCCGCAACAAAAAATCAAGCGACGGGTTATGCCCTCCGCTCTCCAAGCGAGATATATTAGAGCGATGCGTATGAAGAAGCTCCGCAAGTTGTGTCTGCGTCAGACCTTTCGCTGTACGTGCCTTTATGATTTGCTTAATTATATTCTGCCGCCATACTTTCATTTCAACATTGTTATCTTCCATGTAAACACCAACCGTTTAGTTTTCTTATACAGTATCATATTTGACATCGAAAATCAATGTACATATGTTATTGACGGTTTGCGGAGGGAATAGGCGGCTTCTCACTTATAACGGTGTGTATGGCTTATCTTGCTGTGTTATCCCTTTCCGGCACAAGAATTTTGCTATCTGTCCGTGTGGTTTTAATATCTTTTATGCTTTTATCAACGCATGTCTTTTCGCTCCGCTCTCCCAAACCCTCAATCTTGCGCATGGCAGAATCCGCAACCTTGCTGATATTGGTCAGCAATACCGATGTTATGAGCATAAAGTTCTGCACTCCGGCTAATACGCCGCGTTCGGGATTTTGTATGCCTGCCTCACCCCTTTCAATTTATAAACGTATGAAATTGAAAAATGTCACAACGGATTATAACGAAAAATCCCTGTCGCGGTGGCGATAGGGATTTTTTCGTTAGCTTACAAATTATTTATACAATTTTGTAATGTTATTATTTTGTTTTATGACGCCGTATTCTTTTTATTAATTTCACTATTTCATACCATAATACTGATACCGCAGCCAAACCGAGGACCGTTAAGAATTGTACCGCTGTAAGAGGCTCAAGTTTTAAGAATCGATTAAGCGGAGTATATAGAATAACAACCAAACCTAATAAGGTTAGAATATTTACCGCCCACATTACTTTATCTTTTAAAAGGCGCTTAATTGAAACGGTTACACTGTCAGTATCGGAACTATTGACTTGAACTAAACATAAATTAGCAAGCATGATAATTGCAAGCCCCATAGAACGCGCCACAGGCGCGTTATCCGCGTTTTGAGATAGCAAATAAACGTAAGTACCGAATGAGGCCGCAAAAATTATCAAGCCTTGTAAAATACTTTTTAACAGCGTCTTAGCGCTTAATAGTTTTTCTTTTGGATTACGCGGACTGCGATCCATAATATCTATTTCGGCGGGTTGTCTTTCCAGCACAATCGAACAGGTCGGGTCAATTATCAATTCCAGCAAAACAACATGCAAAGGCAGCAACATAAGGTTTGCTGGGTTAATCCCCATCATAGGTGCAAGTAAAGATGTAAGTGCGATGGGAATATGAATAGTAAAGACATACCCCACCGCTTTACGGATGTTGTCGTAAATCCGCCGCCCGTCTTTTACGGTATCTACAATGGTAGAAAAATTATCATCCATAAGAATAAGGTCGGCGGCTTCGCGGGATACCTCGCTGCCGCGTTTGCCCATAGCGATACCGATGTCTGCGTATTTTAATGCGGGTGCGTCGTTTACGCCGTCCCCTGTCATAGCCACAATCTTCCCGTTATTTTTGAATGCCTTTACGATACGCATTTTATGCTCGGGGATAACACGTGAGAAAATGCTGACAGTCTTAACGTTTTCGCGCAGCTCTTCGTCGGTCATTTGTTCAAGCATATCTCCCGTAATAATGCTGCCGTGATTTTTTATACCAATTTTTTTAGCGATGGAAGCGGCGGTTATGCCGTTATCGCCAGTGATCATGACGACCCGGATACCGGCCTTGTTGCAAACCGCAATGTCTTTTTTAACAGATTCCCTAGGCGGATCGGCAAGACCAATCAAACCGCAGAGTATTAAAGTGCAATCTGTTATGTTTTCCGGTACATCGGATTCATTGTGTAACGTGGTGGTTGCAACAGCTATAACCCTTAAACCCTGTTCGCTCATTTCGCGGATTTTGTTTTCCGCTGATTTGCGCTCATTATCGGTTAACTGACAAATGGTAAGTATTCGTTCCGGAGAGCCTTTTGCGGCGATAATAATTTCCCCGTCATGATGCCAAATATGGCCCATCATTTTCAATTCGTTGGTAAAAGCATATTCGGTGATCAATTCGCCGCCGAAAAGGTGGGCTCTTGAAATGCCGAGTTTTTCGCAGTGGGCAAGCATAGCTTTTTCCATAGGGTCATAAGCGTCGGTTTCACAAGCAAGCCCCATCACTTCACATAGGCTTTTCTTTATTGCCGTCCATTGCCCATGTATCTTGTACTGTCATTTGATTCATAGTAATAGTTCCGGTTTTGTCTACGCATAGGACAGATACCGCGCCAAGTGTTTCAACAGACGGAAGTCTGCGTACCAGTGATTGTTTTTTTGCCAGCCGCCACGCTCCCATTGATAAAAACACAGTTAAAATTACCGGAAATTCTTCCGGTATCATAGCCATAGCAAGTGTAATACCGGAGAGGATGCTTTCAATAAGCCTGTCGCCAAAAATATGGTCTGGAATGTTGAACCAGGTGACCATGCTTACTAAAGCGAACAGAACGGCGGCAATACCGGCGCATAGCTTAACAAGGCTTCCCGTTTGCTTTTGAAGCGGGGTTTTTTCTTCATGCGCTTCGGCAACGTTAGCTCCGATTTTGCCGTATTCGGTGGCTCCGCCGATTGCATCAACGCACACGACTGCCGAACCTTGTGTGACAAGCGTTCCTGCATAGCAGTAATCCTTGCGCCAGTAATCATTTGATTGTTCCGCATTTTCTGCCGGCGTCTTCCATACGCCTTCGGCTTCGCCGGTTAGTGAAGATTCATCAACACATAAATCGCTGCACCTAATTACAACGCCATCGGCCGGAATCTTTACGCCCTCATGAATCATCATAATATCGCCGGGAACAAGGTCGGCGCTGGCGATCTCTATTTCTTTGCCGTCGCGAAAAACATTGATATGAGGCGCAGACAAATCTTTTAAGGCGTTCAAAGTTTTATCCGTTTTCCATTCTTGGATAACATCAATGCTGATGATTCCTATGACAAAGATTAACATTATCATCCCGTCACGAGGTTCGCCAAGAATAAAATAGATGACAGCTGCGATAATTAAAAGCAAAAACATAGGCTCGCATATTATATGCAGCACTTTTTTCGCAAAATTATCTTTTTTTTGAGAAGTGAGCAAGTTCTTTCCATACTTTAATTGCAGTGCTTTCGCTTCCTCGGTCGTTAATCCACCGGATTCAAATTTACTGTTTGTCATAATTACTACCTCCATTATTCGCCTGTCGGCATATTTAAGATAGCTCTATGGCACTTTACTTATTCAACAATTATGTTCCAATATAAAAAAGCACACCAATGGAACATATTACTGTCCCACAGATGTGCATATAACTCATCCGTTGCCGCAGTATAGCGGCCCAGCCCCATAAACCCGAAAGTTTATCGCCTGCTCAGTTTGTACTGTAGTTTATGTGCAGTGCAAAGAGTAGTTCTATCAAACATTAGCATAAAAAAAGAAATTTGTAAAGGTGAAAATTAACTTTTGCAACAAGAGAAGCTTTGCTGCATACAATGTTAGAAAATCTATGAAGGGAAATGTGAGCGATATGTACAACGGTTATTATCACAGCGAGAGCAATCAGAATAATAAAACAAACATGCGCCAATCATATCCAACCGCCGCAACAACGGATTACGGCCCGAACCCGTTTGTTGTGGACATAAATAAAGCTACAGTAAACAACAATACATTCCGTACCGCTTTGTGGACGGGAAACCATTTGCAGCTTACTTTAATGAGTATTCCTGTCGGGGGGATATAGGGCTGGAGATTCACCCAAATGTCGATCAATTTTTACGTATTGAGGATGGCCAAGGTTTAGTTCAAATGGGGGACAGCAAAGAAAATTTATATTTTAAACAACCCGTGTTTGATGATTTTGCTATTTTCATACCTGCCGGGACATGGCATAATCTAACCAACACAGGAAACAAGCCGATTAAATTATATTCTATTTATGCGCCGCCTAATCACCCTTGGGGTACTGTCCATCAGACGAAGAAAATAGCGGAAGAAATGGAAAGATAATTTTTTATAAAAATAAAAACATCCGCGAAGATTTTGTTATCGCGGATGTTTTTATTTTTTACCTCAATGCAGCACTGTTATATATCCTCTTCTACCTGTTGATCTTTAAGTGCAATCATAATGATAAATGTGTTTTCGGTATAATCAGTGTCCATAAAACCGGCATAATCATTTGTAACCCGTTTAATTGTCGTCAATCCATATCCGTGGACATTATCTTGTTTAGTAGACTGTAACAATCCATCCTCTATACTTATTTCTCCCGCTCTGCTGTTTTCACAAATAATATTAAGGTACGGTTCGCGACGTGATATCGTTAGGCGTATAAACCGATTGAAATTATCCGAAACCGACATACACGCTTCTAAAGCGTTATCAATCACATTTGATAAAAGATTGAATAAATCAGGTGCAGAAATATTGATCGGTTCTGCTCTTAAATCTAATTCAACTTGAATATTTTGTTCTTTTGCCAAATAAACCAGTTTACTTACAACGGTATTAATAAGCAAATTGTCATGGTATACAGTGGCGATAACCGTTTCTGATTGTTTTGCATACCGTTCAAGGTAATCTATTGCTCCACGTCGGCAATCATTTTTTAAATATGTTTGCAGTGTGTTGAAATGGTTCTTCATATCGTGTTCCAAGCAACCTATTTGATGAAGGAGATTCTTTATTTGTTCATAATTTTCGATAGATTTACGGTTTTGCAGTGTTAATATTTCGCTTTCTCTTATTTTATCGTAGTAGTGCTTAAAAAATTGATGTATGTTATAAAACAAAACACATAAAATCAAAAGAAAATAAGTATCTCTGTATGAATATGGCACAACGCCGCGCCGCCAATAAAACACAGAAAAATTATACATTGTGGACACATAAGCTACCAATAAAAACGGAGCAGCAAATATCATCATTCGATTTAATTTACAGGCTTCAAATATAGCTAAAACGATTGTATATATAAGCCCCGCTAATAAAAAATTGTTAATATTTATAAGTCGGGGTAAATCTATTACGCCTATAAATTGTAAAATAAACGCTACGACAGGAAAGCTACAATGTAAAACTACAGCGGGCAGCATCCACTTTTTATAATGTTCAAATGAAAAGTAGAAGAACAACGATAATGGAGATTGAAACGAAAAATAAAGCCCTAAACTTATCACAGACATTAAAACCGGCGGAAAAAATTGAAAAGTAATATATTCGGTGCATACATAATACAAAGCCCATATCAAAGAAAATATGCCAATAGTTAAATTTTGAGGCCGAACAATACCGCGAAGCGACTCTATAAATGTAAGCGCTATAGTACAAAGACCTAAAAGCAGACACATTGCCATCAGAATTACCGAACGCATAGAACGTGATAATGTGTGGGCTTCTAAAGAAGGAATGGTTCCCATTAAAATCGGGATTGTTCTGCCAGAATAAAGGTCGTAGGGTGAGGTTAACTCAATTTTCAATGTTTTATACAAATAATCCTCAGGCAGCAAGAGGTAATGCAAAGCCATCCCCGGATTATTTCCTGACGGTATATTACGGTCAATAAATATGGGAATGTTGTCAAGATAAACATTAACAGTTTGATGATTGGCACGTATGAGAAGCGCGGCGTCCGGCATATGCACATCTAATTGTTTGTACAAGGTCATTGTTTCGCCGCCATGTATATTTAAATTGCCATGAAGAGCGCCGAGCGTAAGCGCATCGGTACTGCGTCTTGCGGTACTCTGCGTGTTTGACTGCTCGGTATTATATTGCCATCCATCAGATAGATTAATAACTTCATGCATCATATAAGGTTGTTTATAAAAATGAAAATACTGGTATAGGAGCACAACAGCAAAAATAAAAAAGATAAATATGATTGCAGTAAACAACAGGTAAGTTCGATTTGTGCTTCTTATTTGCTTAATCCAATCCTTCATTGCATATCACCTCTTCTTCTTGTGTACTTATTAAATACTATTTAGTTTAAACCATGTTTTTTTAATTTTCTATTCAAAAACAAAATTCGCACAGAAATATACATAATCAACATTCCTAAAGCAAAAAGAATAAGTACGCGCATAATGCAGAATTAACACATTTTTTGACGAACTCAACAACTGACAACGCGTAAAGGTACGAATATACTTAACACACAAATATTTTAAGGAGGATGCTTATGTCCAGATTTGCAACAGATTTTAATTCAAGTAGAACGGAAACGGAAATTGATTCTATCATCCAGAGATTCGTAAAGAGAGAAGGTTTTAAGCTCAAGAAATACAAGGGTGGTAAGGCTTACAAAAGCGGTATGGGTTTTTTAACGGCGCCAAAGTTTATGATAATCGAACGACAGGGTACGAGGGTACATATCGAAGCGTGGATAAAAGCTATGGGTGAGCAAAATTTCGACGGTGTTGTAGCCATCATTCCCAAAAAGGCATTAAAAAGTAAAGTGGAAAAGCTTATCGCGGAATTAAAATAAATGCTTTAAATTAAAAATAGGAAGGTATGTGATTTAGGTTGTTTAAATTTTTTGATAATGAAAAATTTGACCATTATTTTGAAATTGTGGTGGCGGTATTGCTAGGTATTACAGCATTGTTTACATCTTACGCATCATGGCAAAGCTCTCTGTACGGCGGCAGCCAAGCCACAAAATATACGGAAGGCGCTGCGCTGCAAGCCGAAGGAAATTCAATATATAACGAGCAGTCTCAGATATTATCTCAAGATATGCGTATCTACGATGAAATAAACGGCTTACGTATTGACATGGTATATGCTGAAAAAAAGGGCGACATGGATGAATTGGAGCGCCTCGAATGGAAATATGACGAACTTACCGCTAACAATGCATCTGATGAATTAATCGATGCAATCATATGGGCTGACGAACAACTTGAATATAGATCGCCATTTGAAAAAGAGGGATATGTAGATTCATATTTTGCCGAAGCCAAAGAATTGATTGCTCAAGGTTATGAAATGGTTGAGGATGGTAAAAAAGATAATTCCCTTAGCGATATCCTTGGATTATCAACCGTTATTTTTTCAATAGTGTTGTTTTTATTAGGCATACTTAATACCTTTGATAATAAAAAATTAAAGGTTGCGATTATGGCTATATCATGTGTGGCAATGATTTGGGCTACCGCTTTAATGTTAAGTGTGCCTATGCAGAGCCTTTAATTAAATATGGAGGAATAATTATGAAACATTCGATAAGTATCAAAGCCGTAGCGGCGATGATAACGCTGGTAATCGGCATTGTAATCGCCGGTTTCGTTTTTACCAGCAAGGGAGGAAATCGCTAGAATGAAGAAGCACGGGTTAAAAGAAAAAATCAGCTACGAGTTTGATAAAATCATGGCTGGCGGAACAATGGCGATAGGAGGGTTATTGCTTGCAATAACCCTTATTGTTATTCTTTTGGCAGGATTAATAACTTATTTGGTGGGCGGAAATGAAATATCTTTCTTGAAAGCAGTTTGGATGAATTTCAATCGAACGCTTGACGCTGGTACGCTGGGGGGCGACGAGGGCGCGTTTCCATTTATGTTAATGCTTACCATTTCAACAGTCCTTGGCGTGTTTATTACAAGCGCATTGATTGGTATTATAAATACCGCGTTAGAAAGTAAGTTATCAGATTTACGTAAAGGAAAATCAAAAGTGCTTGAGGAAGACCACGTAATAATTCTAGGTTTTAATGATGATACATTTTCTATCATTTCCGAGCTTATTATTGCTAATGAGAACCAAAAAAATGCTTGTATCGTAGTAATGGGAACCGCAGAAAAGGAAGAAATGGAGGAAAAAATTGCATCCTTGTTCCGTGATACGAAAACCACAAAAATCATTTGCCGCAGCGGACAGATATATGATTTTTCTGATCTCGAAAGGTGTTCGATAGAAACTTGCCGTTCTATTATAATAAATGAAAAGGATGATTTTGAGGTTATAAAGACAATCCTTGCGGTATCGAATTTATTAAAAAATGCTAAAATAAAAAATCCCGACGCATATATGGTGGCTACAATCCATAATCAGCGAAATCTCCAGCCTGCCAGAATTGCCGGCGAAGGCAGGGCAGTCGTATTATATTTTCGTAGCACTATTGCGCGGATTATTGCCCATGCTTGTAATCAACCGGGAATGTCATCTGTTTTTATTGATTTGTTCGATTTTGACGGGGACGAAATTTATATGGAGGACATTCCTAAACTTCATGGAAAAACCATGGCTGATATTATCATGTTTTTTGAAAAAGCTTCTGTTATAGGGCTTATGAAAGACGGTGAATGTTTGTTAAATCCCGGTATGGATATCAAATATGAAACCGGCGATAAAATTGTTTTAATTGCGGAGGACGATGGTGCGGCTATCCCCCTTGAAAAGAAAGCTGAGCCTCAAAAAATAAATATAGCAGGTAAAATTGGTTCTTCAGCACCCATAACCGAAAAAATTTTGTTTTTAGGATATAATGAGTTACTTATGGACATTGTAAAAGAAATTGATAAATATCTCCCAAGCGGTTCAGAAATATCCATTGCCTATGAAGCTGAGAGGGAACGGGAGCTTAAGTTTGATTTGAGAAATGTCTCTATAAACGTTCAAAATTGCGACATATATAATCAGCATGTATTAGAGGGTTTTGCGAACGAAGGATATAAACAAATTGTAATTTTAAGTGATTTTGATACTGACGCGAATGAATCTGATTCTAAAACACTATTAATGCTTTTACATTTACGAAATCTTTCGCAGCAAAATGGATATAATTTTTCGATCACCAGCGAAATGCGAAATATCCGTAATCAAGAACTTGCAAATGTAGCGAGGGTTAACGATTTTGTTGTAAGCAGCAATATTACCGGATTAATGACTGCTCAGCTTTCTCAAAACAAAAATCTCTATTCGGTTTTTGAAGATTTGCTTGATGAGGAAGGTTCTGAAATTTATTTTAAGCCTGTAAGCGATTATATCGTTCCCGGAAGGCCGATTGTTTTGTTTGCGGCAGTACAAGCTTTGATTGAAAACAATGCAATTTTTATAGGATATAAGAGGTTTACAGATGAGGATGGAACTTTTGAAATTGTTTTGAACCCGTCTAAAAGTAAAACTGTAACTTTTGGAAAGAACGATATGTTCATCGTAATTTCAGAAAATTGAGATTGATAACTTATTATAAAAAGGCTGTTACAACCGGGTTCGGTTGCAACAGCTTTTTTTGTAATAATTCTATTTGCCGCTTGGCTTCGGTAGAAACGGAATAATTCTACCGGCGAAACTAGACATAGTCATCGTTTGCAAAAATACCTTGCCCGGTCCTTCAAGTGAAGTAAGAAACAGACCTTCCCCGCCAAACAAAATATTTTTAAATCCTTTTACAGTTTCCACCGTATACGAAACGCTTGGTTCATAAACCGCGACATGCCCGGTATCAACTTTAATCCGTTGGCCCGCCGCAAGCTGTATCTCGCATACACTGCCGTCAAGTTCAACAAATGCCATACCGTTCCCCTTAAGCCGTTGCAAAATAAAACCTTCGCCGCCAAATAATCCCGCCGACGCGCCCTTCACTACCTCGGTAGAAAGTTCCACCCCAGGTTCGGCACAAAGAAAAGAGTTTTTTTGACAAATGTATTCCTTGCCATTACCTATTTCCAACGGGACGATCTTTCCTGGAAACGTAGAAGTAATTGTAATTTCATCATTGTTTTGTGTGGCGGTATAAGTCGCCATAAACAAAGATTCACCCGAAAGCATACGTCCGAGGCCTTTCATCAGGCCGCCTTTCATATTGGTATCCATTGATATGGTACTACTCATCCATGACATACCACCCGATTGTGTATATATACTTTCGCCCTGATTAAGGCATATTGTAACAGCCGGTAGATTTTCGCCAAATATCTTATACTGCATAACTTTCATCCTCCCACCTTTTATTTATTGAACGTCTGAGTGTGTAATAAAATCAATTTACCACATTTATTTTGTTAAAACAATAACATAGCAAATACAACACGATTTATGACATATATAACAAACGCAGGATTATAAAAAAATGCGAATTATGTAGATTTTCGTGTCAACTGTGTAAGGCCGATTGACTGTGAATTTACGGGCCTTTATCATATTTACTGTAAATGGTCAAAAAAATAATTAATTAGAAAGAGGAGGTTTTTTGTAATGCAATGGTATTTACAACCGTTTAAAAAGTATGCGTCATTTTCCGGACGCGCAAGAAGAAAGGAATATTGGACGTTTGCGCTAATCAATATTGTTATTACGAGCGTATTGGGCGGAATAGGTTTTTCATCAGAAATGGCATTTATTCCGGGGATATTTTCGATGCTTATTCTCATTCCCACACTTGCGGTTATTGTACGCAGACTCCATGATGTTGGTAAGGGCGGATTATTTATCCTGATATGTATGATTCCGCTGATAGGCCAAATTTTGCTGTTTATTAATTTAATAAAAGACAGTGACTATGGCGATAACAAATACGGCCCAAATCCAAAAAAAAACTAAGAAACACACGAATTTATCTTACATAAGAGCAGTGTATCTGCTGACGTGCTAAAAATTCTCGCGTCAGCAGATTTTGTTTATGGGAGGATTATATGAGAACCAGATACTTATTATTGTTTTTTGTCTTAACATTAACAACAAGCTTGTTTCCAGTTAAAATATCCGCAAAAATAAACGCAGAATTTGAACCTAAATATAATTTAATAAAATTGGCAGAGGAAGCCAAAGCGCAGGCCGAAGCCGGCGATTATACAAGGCTTGAAAAACCCGTTGTATATAAAATGCTGTGGCTTGCGTTTAAAAATATAAAATACGATGGAAAATCTTATACAATGTCAGATGAACACAGCAAACACTTAAAAAATGTTGTTGAAAATTTTGAAAAATCGATTGAAAAATATACCGATGGCAATATAGATATTCAAATTCGGCTTGAATATATAGATGAGACGCTTAATATAACGAAACCTGCGGATAAATCCTATGTCTGGCTTGACAGAGATTCAACTAAAAAATATTTGGATAGCTATGAAGTTCGCGGAAATTATGAAACCGTCATGACATTTGCGAATTTCAACGCATCCGGCGTAGGTGGAAGAGCATATGCGACAAAAACAAAACCGGATTTCGGATATGCGTTTGTTAATTGTGAATTACCTTGGAATATCGAAGCTATGTCCAAAAAAATACCGCTTTCAAACAAAGATGCACATAAGATAAAAGATTACACAGAACCAACGGATTTAACGACACTTAGAGTGATACATGAGTGGATACATACGATTGAATGGCTTGGCGGCGTTACAGGCACAGAGATCCCATCTGCGGATAATGGCGGTAACAATGGTTATGAATCATATACAGCAGATTCAAAAGTCGAGTGGTTTTCATTTTATCGGGATATTTTAGCAGGCAAGGCAAAAAAAAGCGACGGCAAATTAACCGGTGTCTATCCTAAAATGTGGAGGCTGAACCTTGTGACAGAGGCCGCAAATGAAGTGGTCTATACAATCAGGGATAAAAAAACAGGAAAATATTTGATGATGAATGAGGATAAAAGTATAACCTTGGCTGATAATGCCCAAAATCCGGCTGCAAAGTGGCTGATAATGCGTTCAGCTCTTAATGATTCGTATCAAATTATATCTTACCACTATACGAATTTGCGCTTAGATGTAAAAAATGCATGGAACGCCAACAATACCTCTGTTAGCGGCTATCAGATAAATCCAAATTATATCAGTGCGCAAACTTGGGATTTTGCGAAAATGGATGATGGCAGTTACACCATTACATCAAGGATATATGACGCAGGACGCGGCGATAAGATAATGAGAATGCTGAACTTCGACAACGGGCTTAAAATTGTCAATCCGCAGGATAATTCAAATATATACTGGATAATAAAGGCCGAAACGAGGGCGGAAAAATGAAGCAAAATCAAACGCTTGTCAATAATGATATTGAAACATACACCTGTCAAAATTGTAACTCTGTAATGAAATATAATATAGAAAAAGAGCAATTCATGTGTTCGGCATGCGGTACGGTGTGTGATATAAAAACGCTTTCGGATACAATTAAGGAATATGATTTTGCACAATACAGAGAAATGGAAAAAAATTGTGTTCCGTTTGAAGGTATGTCTGCTGTTTCCTGCCAAAATTGCGGCTTTGAAATCACTTTCACAGATAAACAAGTAGCGGCGGTCTGTCCTATGTGTGCATCAACGCAAATTGCGACTGTTAAACAAAAAAACGGCATACCGCCGGAGGGAATTATCCCTTTCAAAGTAGGTAAAAAAGAAGCGCAGCAATTATTCAGAAATTGGGTTAAATCTCGTTGGTTTGCACCTGACAGTTTTAAAAATCAATTTGGAGAAGGCGAATTGAGCGGTATGTATTTGCCGTTTTGGACTTATGACGCGTCAGCAATCGCCTCTTATACAGGAAAAGGCGGGAAGCATAAAAAAGTTAAAAAAGACGGTAAAGAAGAAACCGTAACAGATTGGTATGATGTGAACGGAACAGTAATATATGCATTTGATGATGTGCTGGTCTGTGCGACTACCAAAGGGGAAAACATGTTCAGCCATTACAATACGACTACAAAAACAAAACCGTATTCTTCTTCTTATTTATCAGGTTATTACGCTGAAATTTATGACATAAAAGCAGACGTTGGCTTTGAAAGCGCGAAAAAGACAATGGAACAACAGCTTAGAGATATGGCGGCAAAAAAAATAAAACAAAGCTACGATGAAGCAAAGGTTACAGCATTACGGGTTAAATACACAAACGTAACATTTAAACATGTTTTATTACCATTGTGGGCTTCCGCTTACGGTTATAACGGTCAAACCTATAACTACTTCATAAACGGAGAAACGGGTTTTGTTTCAGGAGATAGGCCGTATAGCAAGGTTAAGATCGCAATTTTGGTCGGAATCATAATAACGGTTATTATCATAATCGTAATGATAATGATTACTGTGAACAGCTAAATATGGAGGTATTTTTATGGCATGGTTTGGACAAGGCAAGGATACCATCGAATGGGAAGAATTCAGAGATGATGTTTTGTTTTTCAAATGGCCTGCAAAGGAAATAAAAAAGGGTGCACACCTAATCATACGTTCTGGGCAAGAAGCAATCTTTTTCGCAAACGGTGCGATTGAAGGTGTGTTCAACCAACCGGGAAATTATGATGTTGCCTCTCAAATAGTACCGTTTCTATCCACGTTAAAAGGCATTTTCACCTTGCGGGGCGATACGGGAATGAGAGCCGAAGTTTATTTTATAAATTCTAAAGAACTGCTTATTCCGTGGGGAACCCGGCAGCGAATAATGATGCCGTCGCCGGATGTTCCGTCGGGAATACCGATTGGGTGCAACGGAAACCTCATTATAAAATTTGCTGATTATTTGACTTTTATTAATAAAGTTGCCGGTGTAAAAGCGTCATATTCAACAAGTGATGTTTCAGAAAGAATAATGGGCGAATTAAATCCTATAATCGCAGAGTGTATGCTAAATGGACAGCAGACAATGGCGGCGAATGCGCTAATTGCTTTGCAATCCAATACGCGGTCTCTGGCAAAAAAAATCGCCGCCGAGCTTGATGATGAGTTAAGTGCAATCGGCCTTGGCGTAGCAGATTTTAATATTTTATCTATTAATTATCCGAAAGAGTTACAAGCGATGGCTGAAAAAATGGCCGGTCAATCCTTTGTTCAAGATACCGGAAAATACGCTGCTATTGCTATGGCGGATAGTTTTGGTAAAGATGGAGGCAACAGCCCTGCCGGAATGGGGCTTCAAATGGCAATGGGTGCACAAATGGCGCAGCAAATCGTTCAGCCTATGCAGCAGCAACAACCGGCAGCAGGCAGTATGTTTTGTCCTAAGTGCAGGAAAATGGTGGCAACCAAGTTTTGTCCTGATTGCGGTTCTCAAACAGTTTAATGTAATAATAAAAGACTGACATATAGTCAGTCTTTTTTTTTCCATAAAAAAAACCACCTGCTATGCAGGTGGGATGAAGCTTATAGCTATGCAAAAGGGTTTTAGAAAGAGACCTCCATTTGATAAAATAATTGCAGGTTCGCAGCCGCAAAAAAAACAAATGGAGGTGTCCAAAATGGACAGTAAAAGTCTAGCACATACAAAATGGAATTGCAAATATCATATAGTGTTTGCACCCAAATATAGGAGGCAAGTAATATATGGAGAGCTAAAAAAAGATATAGGACAAATACTGAGAAAGCTGTGTGAATATAAAGAAGTAGAAATAATAGAAGCGAACGCATGCAAAGACCATATACACATGTATATAATGATACCACCGAAATTGAGTGTGTCAGACTTTGTAGGATATTTGAAAGGGAAAAGCTCGTTGATGATATTTGACAGACACGCCAACCTAAAATACAAATATGGTAATAGGCACTTTTGGTGTAGAGGATATTATGTAGATACAGTAGGACGAAACGAAAAAGCAATATCGGAATATGTAAGGAACCAGTTGCAGGAAGACATAGTATCGGATCAAATAAGTCTAAAGGAGTATATAGACCCGTTTACGGGTGAGCCAGTGGACAAGAGCAAGAAAAAATAGCCCGTTTACGGGCGGTAGGGCATGATGCTACTTTAGTAGCGGCTTGAGGTAATGTGCGGCTGGCGAACCTTTCAATGAGCCTTAAGGCTCAGCCTAGTAAAATGCCCTTATAGGGCGGAAAGACAAACCACCCGCTTAGCGGGTGGTCATGATTACATGATTTTTTCAAAATTTTTAAATATTGTTCCTTGAAAAGACAGATGTCCAAAAAATCCTTCCTCATACAAGAGGTATTCAGCCCATTGAATAATAAATTCTTGGAGGTCACCGTTTTCAAATTCAAACGTAGCATAATATCTCGTTCTTGTAAGGTTCATCTTTGTGGATGCGCTTCTCACTTTACGCTTTTCCACAAGCGTTGCTTCTGTGATAACGACCGGCATAGCTCTTTCCTCTTTCCGCCGTTGCTCCTGTTTTATAAATAACGTTACCATGAATATCCCGCCGCAGAAAATGCTTAGAAACCCAACCGCAAAAATAAACATACTTATTTCAAAATACAAACTAATACCTCCTTTTTTCAAACCCTATATATTTCTTACCTTTAAACGATAGCTGCACGGCATCTCCTTTTGCAATCATGTTGTATTCAGGTAGGCTAATAGACAACTCTCTGCAATCTCCATTTTCAAATTCAAACATGGCACAGTACGATATAAATGTGGTTGATTTTCCATTTGTTCCTGTACGAATAGATGTCCGTTCACGCTTTTTCACTATCGTCGCGTCCACGAAAGAGAGCGGTAATTCGACATCTTTTTTCCATTGCTCCTTCATTTCAAGTATTATTTTTCTTTCTTTTAGCCAGTCTATTGTTATGTAAATCATTACGAAAATCAAAACAACCGCGCCTATTTTAAATATAAGATCAAAAAAATCAAAACCTTCTGATATCATCGTTTTTTCTCCCTTCTTCTTTAAATTTTGTAATAAATTTTGCAATAAAAAAGCGCTTTTTCAGTATAGAAATAAGCGCATTTGAAGTCTATATACCTTGCATAAACGACACAGAATATGCGGTATTTAACATACCTTACATTGATATTAGCTATCCCGCAGCCTACGTAAAAATACCTTTCGCACATCATCCAAATATGTACGGCTCACCGGAATTTCAGTTCCTTTTATAGAAATCGCATAAAATCTAGTTAGCTCGCGTATGTTGAGCATATTAACAGCAAAAGATTGATGGCAGCGAACAATCCTGTCGCTTGGCAACATTGTCAACAGGTCTGAAAGTTTACCCGCGTAATAAATCATACCTTCTTTAAGTGTGATTGTAACTTGACGCCCGACCGTTTCAAGGCAAATAATATCTTTTATATCTACTCGGTATTTACCCGCTCCCGATTCAAAAATAAAAAAGTCGTTCCTAATTCGGTTGTTGTAATTGGTACTGATAAGCTTTTCCAAAACTTTGCGGTTAAGCGGTTTTATAAGGTAGTGCAGCGCGTTTACATCATAACCTTGTAAAGCATAAGCCTTGCTTGATGTAATGAATATAATCGCGACTTGTTTATCCTTTTTGCGAATCCTCCTTGCAAGCTCCATGCCGTTTAATTCATCCATAATTATATCTAAAATTATTAAATCATATTCTCCTGAGAACTCCTTAAGAAAAACCACGCTGTCTGTAAATGTGACTATTTTATGGTCTATATTCAAATTGTTAAGAATATCATGGCAAATTTGCTCATGTTCATCAAGAAATATTTTTTCATCCTCGCATAATGCTATTCGGTAAATAATGATCACCATCCAATTTACATATTACTTAAAATCTTTCAACGACACCATAATTCTAAACATGTTCTCGTTATAATCTATATCAACAATACCATCATAATTATTTGCTATATTTTTAATTATATTTAATCCGTAACCATGCCCGTAATCTTGTTTTGATGTTTGAAAATGTCCGTTTACAAGGATTCTTTCACCAATCATACTATTACTGCAATCGACATTAAAATAAGGTTCTTTTTTAGAAATTGCAAGTTTTATTAAGCGGTTGGTACCATCCGGTATTAATTTACAAGATTCTAACGCGTTATCAATTATATTTGAAAAAAGACTATATAAATCAATATCAGCGATATGTGCAGGAGAAGCCCTTAAATCCAGTTCAACCTGAACATCAAGTTCCTTTGCCTTATAAATCAATGTACTAATAATCGCATTAATAAGTATATTTTTATGATGAACAACTTCATTTACCATATTAACTTGTTCCGTATACCGTTTAAGATAATCTGTTGCTTCTTCGTACCGATTATTTCTTAGTAAAATCTGCATTGCGTTAAGATGATTATTAACCTCGTGTTTTATAGTGCTTATTTGTTGAATATAAGTTCTAGTTTGTTCATAACTGTCAAGCACCAATCTGTTTTGCAAGGAAAGTATCTGTAAATCATATTTATACGAAAACAATTCACGTGTATTTATGAATATAAGAAAGCAAACGATAAATACAGCGGTTACAGTTATTCCGCTTTTAAACTCGTTATGCAAATAACCCTCGAATTTAAATAGTATTTTAATAAGCACGTAACATGTCCAACCAATCCAAAAAAACGAAATAGTACGGACAAACCAGAATATTGGTTTTTGTTTCACCTTAAAAAACCCCACCAATAAAATAATTATTAAACAAGCTACCGTTATAGGATTATAAGGTTTGCCGAATATTTCGAATGGGAATCCAAAGGTTATATGCGCGGATAACGCTGATGCCGAATATGTAATCGGTATGGCAAGCAAGGGCCATATCCACATTTTAAAATCCTCAGTTATATATAAATAAAAATGAATAAAAAGAACAATAGGGTAGGTAAAATAAGTAAACCAATATGTATAAAAGAGGATTGTCTGGTCGACGTAAGATGCGGAAATCTTGGCAAGCGACAGAGTATTAACAGCGAAAAGGCCTAAAAAAAGCGAAAGCATATATATTTGCCTGCCGCCTAATTTGTTTGCGCTTCTGGCGACGCCTAATATAAAACATACAAACCCCATAAAAAGACAGAAAAAAGCGCTGATTACGTCCAGCTCATTCCATGAATCGGCATAAGACCGATTAGGTTGTATTTTACCCAAAACATTTGGATTACCATATAACGATGAATCAAGAAAGATACCCTTGGTATATTGAACGCTGGGATAAATTATTCCATATAAAATTAATGCAATTAAAACGACAAACATAATTAGGATATACCATATGGGTGTATTAAATTTGTTTTTTAAATGTTTCACCATTTTTTTTAGCATTGTTAAAAGCCTTTCTAAACATTTTTAATGTTTTTTATAACGAATATGTTTATTTACAAATTTCAGTATAGCTATTTTGATAAGCATACATGCTTATGATAAAGCAGGCTGTCATATGCAGTCAATTTGCTTTACATAATCTACACAAAAAAAGACATAAATAACAAAAGGTATGTATAGGTAATTGATGCAGATGGCCGTAATCAACTACAATTCTATTTTAGGTTGAATAATCAATTTGTGCAAGTATTGGATTAAATATCCAAGGCTCATCTACTTGTCAATGATTGGATATTTTCATGCGATATTGACAAATCGAGTTTACATATGTATACTCCTGGTTTAGGAATACAGTTGTAAACCAACAATCAAGGGATAAGGAGAAAAATTATGTCATATCGTGATACGATTACCGACGCAGAGCTGGATATTATGAAAGTTCTTTGGGAAAAGGGAGCGTTAACATCACCAGCTATATTTGCAACTATGACAAATGGCAGGGATAAAAACAGAGGAACCTTGAAAACTTTGCTGTCCAGGCTTGTGCAGAAAGGCGCGGTCAGATGCGAAGAAATCACTGCAAGGCAGTACCTTTATATTCCAGTTGTAACAGAAGATGAATACATAAAAGAAAATCGACAAAGGCTGATCGACCGCGTGTTTGATGGTTCCGCGAAAAAACTTCTTCTCAATTTCGTTAAAGAGGAGAGGATTACGAGAGAGGATTTAGAACATTTAATTAAACAAATCGAGGAGGATTAATCCCATGCATGAATTTTCCAGCTTCGCTGCGAACGTATTTTACAAGCTAGTTTATATGTCGTTTACTGCGACGGCTATAGGTGCGATTGCTTTGCTGTTCAGAACCATATCATATAAAAAAATTGCCCCAGGCTGGCAGTGTGTCATTTGGGTTTTTGTTATTATAGCATTGCTAGTTCCGTTTAGGCCTGAGAGCAATATTTCTTTAGCCGGTGCAATCGAACCGTTTCAGGACATTTCGTTTCGTGATGATTACGAACAGTCGCAGCAGCAATATCAGGGCTTACTGGATACACAGTATGAGGCCTTTAAAACAACGCAAACCGGAGCAGAGTATGACGCACTTTTTTATCGATATATATTTGTTGATATTATCTTTCCGCTGGCTTGGTTTGTTGGAGTGTTTGTGATTTTGATGTTTATGCTTGTCAGCGGAGCAAAATTGAAAAAGCGTTTAATAGAATATCAAGCGGAAAGTAACATTGAGCGCATTCGAGGATTACTTGAGGATTGCAAAGAGCTGCTGTCAATCTCAAAAGATTTTGAAATCATTGTCCAGGATTATATAAAGTCGCCAGCGCTATTCGGTATTTTCGCACCGACGATTGTTTTGCCATCATATGTAAACGAAATGAGCGATCAGAGCGTTCGATATATGCTTTTGCATGAATTGGGTCACTACAAACGCTTTGATATGTTCTCAAATTACTTGATGCTTTTAATCCAAGCGGTTTACTGGTTTAACCCGCTGATTTGGGTTATGTTTAAGTTTATAAGACAGGATATCGAACATGCAAATGACTCTTATGTGCTAAATGCAATCGGAGTGAAACAGACGAAAGGTTACAGCTACACACTGGTAGAAACTTTAGGAAGGGCAAGCGGGATTCCTCTTTTCCCCAAAATCCTCTGCATGGTTGATAGTAAAAACAATATGGCTAGAAGAATCCAAATAATTAAATGTATGCAATTATTTAAAGAAAACAAGTTGTTTGCAGCTATAACATCGGTCGTGCTGGCATTCGCACTAAGCTTTCTTTTTCTGACAAATCCAATTATGGCCGGGAACGGCGGCGCAGCAAATGATAAGCTGGTTGGTAACTGGATTTGGGACGATTTAAACAACAATACCGGAATGTATACATTTTATGCAGACGGAACAGTCAGCTATGTGGCGCGGGATAATGATCTAGTCCAGGCGATATTAAGTGGGGAGTATACGGTAAATCAACAAAATGATACATTGCAGCTACTTTTCAATAAAAGCGGAGGAAACGATTTATTGGTTGAACCACATTTTATAGAAAAAACGATTTCGTATAAATTTTCTGCTGACGGCCAGAGCCTTTTCTTGGAGAATGATGAGAAGTCATGGACGCTGCTCAAGACAACCAAACCATCAATGCTTCAAATAGCATCAGGTCTATGGGAAGGAAGACAGTCGGACGGTTCAAGCGTTACCATTTTGTTCAGTCTTGACAACATGGTTAGTGTGAGAGTTATAAAAAACAATGTATTTACCGATTTTTACGGTGGTTTCTACTGGCTCTATGACGGGTGGATGCAGATGGATTTGATACAGGATTCCGATGCTTGGGAACGGTACATAGAAGGTACGGAGAAGAACCATGAAATCATGAAGAACTACGCGAAGACAGGTATTCAGGATGAACTTCCTGTTATCCCCTATCTGCCGCCGTTTGAAATAACCCGCCGTCAAGATATCATAATTTCAAAGGATGGAAACAAATTGCTGTTGCCTGATTTTATAGGCGACGCGAGTGATGTGCTGGAATTGGTAAGACAAGATTGATTTAAATGTCTAATTGGATTAAGAAAAAACAAAAGATTGTTGATACTCAATACAGAGCCGATGTCGTAATCGCAATGGCGGAAGCGTTTGAAATCGTGAAAAAAACACGGCGTGAGTAGCGCTGTGAGGGTTTGCCGGAGGGCTTATGAGCAATTATCAATTAAAAATTCTTATTGTGGATGATGAAAGGTCAAACTTAGATGTCTTGAGCCGCATATTGAAACCAGGACATGTGCAAAACACCAACACATACACAGAATCCATAAATTCAAATTATACTCTTTGCATTGCCAAGTCCGGTCAGGCGGCGCTTAGAAAAGTTTTTGAAGAAAAGCCCGACCTTATATTGCTTGATGTCATTATGCCCGATATGAACGGCTTTGAGGTGCTATCTGTTTTAAAAGGATCCGAAACGACGCGCAGTATTCCTGTAATTTTCATAACGGGGCTGGATAGCGTTGAGGATGAGGAAAAAGGGTTCTCTTTGGGAGCGGTGGATTATATTACAAAACCGTTCCATAACTCTCTGGTTCGCGCGAGGGTAAAAACTCATTTGAAGATTGTGGAGCAGATGCGTACGATAGAAATGCTCGGCTTAATAGATACACTAACAAATATACCAAACAGGCGTGGGTTTGATAATCAGATTACGACGGAATGGGCGCGGGCCATCCGGGAAAAAAAGCCGGTTAGTTTACTCATGATAGACATTGATCACTTTAAGCGCTTTAACGATACATACGGCCATCAGCAGGGGGATGAGGCGCTAAAAATGATTGCGAAGGTAATGAAGCGGACGTTGAAACGTCCGTCTGATTTCGCAACCCGCTGGGGTGGGGAGGAATTTGCCGTGATTCTCCCGGATACCGATAACGATGGTGCTTTGGCAGTAGCCGAAAACATTCGTTCAAATATAGAATTGGCCACACTTCAGTGTTTCAGCGGTGCGTCCCCGTTAAAGGTGACGGTAAGTATAGGTATTATAACCGCGAAACCTGATTTAGACAGCTCTATACAGGACTTTATTGCACGCGCCGATATGGCGCTTTACGGTGCGAAAGAAGCAGGCAGAAACGAGGTATGCGTTTATGAGAAGGAAGGATTATAAGGCATTATGACAATTAAAAAGCTGCTGTTCTATTCTGCAATCCTGCTGGCTATTTCAGTTGCGGTCTTTATCAGTTCGCTTGTAAGTATGGCAGGAAACACACAAACTATAGTAGACGCGCAGGATAAACGAACTGTTTCTTTACTGCTTGCAGATGAAATTAAGGACAGCTCCCGCGACTTAACCGATGCTGTAAGGAGATATGTGATCACAGGCAACGAGCAGTATTATGAAGATTACATGGAAACACTGATGATCCGAACCGGTGAGATACCGAGGCCCGCAGATTGGCAAATCGCACCCGGACAGCTTGTTTCGTTAGGTGAACTAATGGTGTTGGCGAATTATACGGAAAGTGAGTTAAACTTACTTGAGAAATCGCTAAGGTTGTCCGATGAACTTGCGGTCCTTGAAATTGAGGCCATGAATCTAATGCAATCTTATACGGATGAAAAAAATGATCATTCGGTATCTGTGAAATCAAATCAAGAAATAGCAAGAGATTTAATTTTTAGTCCAGATTATGACGCTGCTATCGCAAATATTATGGAGCCGTTTTCACTGTTTAAATGGGAGCTGGATCAGCGTTTGAACAGTAATATAGCCACAAAACGCGAAAACCGTGACCATTCTGTCAATTTCATTTGGGTGGCGTTCGTTGTCTTGATTGTTATGTTTACTTCTTTTTTGCTGCTTGTAGCCTTTGTCATTGTCCGGCCTGTTCTTTTATGCAATCAATTTGCCAGAGAGGTTGCAGCAGGGAAGCTTGATTGTCCGCTGACTTATACAAGCGGAAATGAAATCGGCTCACTCGCCGAATCCTTGAGGTACATGCTAAAATCGTTGCTCATGCGTATCGAGCTAGAGGAACATATGAGATCGTACAGCGCCGTTATTTCACTGGTTGACGCCGGTGTTATCATTAAGGATAAAGAAGGGATTGTACAGGAATGGAATCTCGGTGCAGAAAACATATTAGGCTACAAACCAGAGGAGATCATTGGAAAAGCGACAAAATACTATACACCAGAGGAAAGCCATGATGCAATTGACGAAATCGAAAGACGGCTCAAACAAAGTGAACACATAGCCTATGCGGATGTCGTCCGCAAGCATAAAGACGGGCGGTTGATTGATTGCTCCGCATCCTACACGCCAATTTTTGAAGACGCCGGGGATTTTTCCGGATCGGTTGCGGTTTTCCATGATGTTACAGACAAAAAAATAGCCGAGCAAAAATTGCAAAAGCTTGCCGCCATCGTTTCTATTGCCGACGCAGGTATTATCATAAAAGATAAGGACGGTATTGTACAGGAATGGAACATTGGCGCGAAAAACATATTGGGCTACAAGCCTGAAGAAATAATTGGACATACGACAAAACACTATGCGCCGGAGGGAGAATATGCCTCTATTGATGAAATAGAAAAACGGCTTGGTGAGGGGGAACATATTACGCATGTAGACGTCGTCCGCAAGCATAAGGACGGGCGGCTTATTGACTGCTCTGCCTCTTACACACCGATTTTTGACAATAATAATGAATTTACCGGCTCGGTTTCAATTTTCCACGACATTACGGAGAAAAAATCAACCGAACTAAAAGCGAGAAGACTGGCCGCCATCGTAACGGCCGCTGACGCGGGGATTGTCATCAAAGATTCTGAGTGCAATATACTTGAATGGAACATCGGCTCGGAAAATATTTTGGGATACAAGCCAGAAGAAATAATTGGCAAGAACACAAAGTATTATGTACCGGATGAATATTTCGCCGAAATTGACGAGATTAAAGAACGTCTGATGCGCGGCGAGCATACCGAACATATCGAGGTTGTCCGTAAGCATAAGGACGGGCGGCTTATCGATTGCTCCGCCACTTACACACCTGTTTTCGATGAAAAAGGACGTTTTGCCGGTTCAGTCGCGGTCTTTCAGGATATATCTTATAAAAAGGTTATCGAACGCGCGCTGGAAGAAGCCGTTCAAACGGCTGAAAAAGAATCAAAAGCAAAGTCCATATTTCTCGCTAATATGAGCCATGAGATACGCACTCCCATGAACGGCGTCATCGGATTTGCAGAACTTGCTCTGGCGGAGGAAGATATTACCGGCAGTATCAAAGGCTATTTGGGAAAAATTAAGACCAGCGCCGATAATCTCTTGACTATCATAAACGATATTTTGGATGTATCAAAAATCGAAGCCGGGGCTATGATGCTGGAAAACGTGCCTTTCGATCTTTATGAGATTTTCAAGGATTGCGAAACTGTCAGCAATCTTAAAGCGGTTGAAAAAGGTATTGCTCTCTATTTTTACGCGGAGCCGTTTATCGGCAAGAGACTTGTTGGTGATCCAACCAAGCTGCGTCAGGTAATCGTAAACTTGATTTCCAATGCGATCAAATTTACTAACTACGGCATGGTCAAGTTGACGGCTGTCGTGGTTGAGGAAAAAACTGATATGGTAAAAATCCGTTTCGAGGTAAAGGATAGCGGAATCGGTATGACACCTGAACAAATGCAGAGCATATTTGACCCTTTTATCCAAGCGGACAGCTCAACAACCCGTAAATACGGAGGGACGGGGCTCGGTTTGGCAATCACCAGGAACTTTGTTGAACTGATGGGGGGTGCGCTTGATTTGGAAAGCACTCTGGGCTTAGGCAGTAAATTCGGCTTTACTCTGCCTTTTGAAACGGTGCCCGTGCCGGAAATAAAACCGCAAAAAAAAGACGAGCCTTCCATTGTGCAAAAGCCGATGTTTTCGGGCGAGGTATTGGTGTGTGAGGATAATGCCACTAATCAGGAAATCATCGAAAAACATCTGTCGCGGGTGGGGTTATCCTGCGTCATTGCAGCTAACGGCAAACAAGGCCTTGAAGCTGTGAAGGAACGAATGCAAACGGGTAAGCTTTTTGACCTAATTTTAATGGATATACATATGCCTGTGATGGACGGATTAGAAGCTATGCAAAAGCTACTGGAAATGGAAAGCCGTACGCCAGTTGTCGCATTGACGGCAAATGCCATGATTACAGATAAAGAAAAATATTTGCAAAAAGGTATGTCAGATTATCTCAGCAAACCTTTTACCGCTCAACAGTTGTGGTCGTGTCTTGTACGGCATTTATCATCCATAAAGTATGCGCCGTCATCTAAAGCGGTGATTTCCGAAGGTGAAGCGCGTCCTGCCCCGGATGAACAGCAGATAGTTGTAAAAAAGATACTCAACGAAAAGGCTGGTATCGAAAATGCAACGGGAGACGAACAATTCTATGAGCAGCTTAAAAGGAATTTTTATCGTAATAACAACGGTATTATAAAAATTCTGGAAAAAGCGATATGCGAAAATGACATAGTATCAGCTCATAGGATTGCACATTCTTTAAAAAGCTCCGCAGGTATGCTCGGTGCCGAAAAATTGTCGCAAATAGCCGCTAATGTCGAAGCTGCGCTGTACGGTGGAAGAAATAACTGTACATCCGAATTGTTGGAAGAACTAGAATCTTCATTAATGGAGGTTTTGGAAATATTCGGATCCTTTGCCGAAGGGGAGGAGCCCCAAAAAATGCATTCAGAGGCAAGTTTGAACATGGAGCGTGCCTGCGCGCTGATTGACAAGCTTACCCCTTTGTTAAAGTCTGGTAACCCTGAAAGCGTGGGATATGCGGGTGAAGTCAGGACGATTCTTTCGCCGTTTTATAAAACTTGCGAAACACTTGCCGCGCAAATTGAGGATTATGAATTTGACGAAGCGTTTGAAATATTATGCAACATAAAAACTCAGTTACTCAAGAATATTTGAAGATTTTGGTGCTATATGGAAGTAGGTATTTAAAACGTCCACGAAGATTAAATTATCGTGGACGTTTTACGTGCGTTCATATTTTTTAAAAGCAAAAATATATTGACTAACGATAAATTATTTGCCATAATCGGTATCATAATAAAAAAGAGAGGTGGTTTTTATGAAACGCTGTTCAACTATCATCCTTCGATGCGCTGTCGTTTTTGCCGGAATTGCAATGCTTGCTATATGTGGTGTTATTGCATGGATTACATTTTTTGAAAACAGACCTGACCCTTTCCACATGGAATACATTTGTTTTATTGGAACATATACAGCTGCGATACCATACTTTATTGCGCTGTATCAAACAATGAAACTGTTGGGTTATATTGATACCAATCGCGCATTTACGGAATTGTCTGTAAAGTCGTTGAATACTATTAAACGCTGTGCCATAGCTGTTTTTATTATTACTACAGTAGGCGGATTGCCCTTTTTTTACACACTGGTACATTTGGATGATGACACACCAGGTTTTATGTTGCTGGGTACAGTAATCTCGGGTAGTGCGTTCATAATAGCTGTATTTACTTCCGTATTAAAAAGGCTTTTACAGGATGCAATTAATTTCAAATTGGAAAACGAACGTCTTAGAACTTTTTATACTAGTTAAGGCGCTTCTTGCCGGATTTAAAGTTTGCATATGCAATAAAAGCGAGTAAAACCGCACCCACAGCCGCTAAAATTTCGACAAGCAGTATGCTGCTTATTATACCTACCTGAGCCATTGCAGCAGGCACGTTTATAAGGGCATGGAGGCAAATCGCCAAGGGGTACAGCCACAGCCTGCCTTTAGTGTTTACAGCGCTCCATACAAGCATTGATAAAGAGATATGTATTACTATCGCCGCGATACGTTCAAAACCACTCGCCAAAAACATAAAAGGATTTGTTTTGATTAGAGTTTCGAGAACCTGCGGTGAATCCGCCAACGCAGAACCTCCTGTATTTATTATTATACTAACAGCCATACTGCTTATCATAGCAAATCCGGCTAATAAAATAGCTTCAATACCGCCATGGCCTATTCCGTAAGCAAAACCTGTACCGGCATCGGTTAAATTTTTTCTTTTCAAAAATAAAAATGAAACAAACCGAGCAGTTTCTTCAAAAATACCGGCTGCGCAAACCCCGTACAGTACATATAGAGCAGGTTTTTGCAAGAGCCATATAACCCCGTTTTCATCAGGACGAAATACAAATCCATGTAGAATTTGCTCCAGTAAAAGAGCGAACAGGATGAAAGCTACCGCCCCGGTAAACAACGGGAGAAATTTAAGGTTAAATTTTTTTCTTAATGCAAAAAAGAGTAAGAAAGGCAATCCGATTGAAACAGTGGCTGAAATAGCCATAAAAATGATAGAGCTGATAGGAATCATACATATACCTTCTTTCTGTGTTAGAAAATTAAAATTAATTTTTCTTAATATATATTATATACGAATACACAAATGGAACAAGGACAAGTGTCAGTGTGATAAACGGTATTATTATTCCGAGCCGTAAAAACGTGTTTGCAATCATCACAACGCCTCCGGCTATCCATAAATATCCTGCAAGGCGATGAGTTTTGTTCCAGTTGTCGATGTCATGCAGTGTCCAAGGGAGTTTATAACCTATTATATAATTTTGTCTGCACTTAGGAAGATAATTACCAATTACTATAAAAAATACGCTTAATAATAATGAGGTGTAGAAAAGCCAATCGACCATCAAGTTGTTAACCGAATATGATATTAACCCCGCCTGCGTAAATAAAGAAATAACTGGTACTAGCCATCTAAACAAGTGCCTTAGCTGTACAGGTGTATTTTTGTATTTAGGTGAATTTACAGAAACAAATGTTGAAAATAAAAAAACGCACAGCATTAAAAATGGTATTCCGAACGCCGCAAAAAGACGGGGCGCGTAATTATCAGGCTCTCCCGCATTGTTAAAATGTATTGCGACATTCTCCGGCAGTTGGTTATAAAACACAGCCGAAAGTATAAACGGTATAAAACAAATTATTAATGGCAGAACAAAGTTTAAATCATTTTTTTTCCTCATTATCTAAACCTCCTTTAAATTGTGCGAACCAAAGCATTATTTCTTCGAACACCGACGCATTAAGCTCGTAAAAAACAAAATTTTTATGTTTTGTTTCAAAAACCAGCTCGGCTCTTTTTAATTGTGAAAGATGATAAGATATTGTCGCGCCTGTCATATTGAACTTTGATGAAATCTCACCAGCGGATAATTTTCCTTCTCTAAGCATAATTAAAATTTCTCTGCGTACAGGGTCAGAAAGCGCTTTGAAAGTTTCGGGGAATTTCAACAGCCATCGCTCCTTTGACTTCTATTTAGAAATATTTCTAAATAGAGTATAGCATAACAGATAAATTTAATCAATAGGGAGCCTTTCAATATCGCTTGAATACGGCGAAGCCGCTGTGTTATAATCATACGGACGAACGTTTTAATATGCAAACCTGCGATGTGCGGGCGTGTACTTTGTCTCAAATAAATCAATAAGCGGGGAATGGTTTGATGAGCGATAAATATTTATTTTTATCAGATGGGCAGATAAACCTTATTAACAATAATGAGACATCTGTTTTAAGCAGTTCGGTAGCAGAAAATTATAAAAAGAAATTGAAAGAAATAATTAAAAAGAACGAATGGAAAAGAACCGGCTCTGGTGCAAGATTTATGGGCACATATATGCTCGGAGGCGAGGATCATAATTTCGAAAATGAAAAACTTCATATAAACAGCATAGCAAAGCATGGTGAAAAGACCGTCGCATATTCACTAAACACCGGGGAAGTCGGCGGCTTATACATAAAAGACATATTAAATCCGGAGGAACCAGAAGTATATATCCTCGTTAAAGAAAAAATTAAGTTTTATGATATAGATATAAATAAAAGTGGGAATAAAATAATTGCTTCAATAGCAGATTCGTATTTGGAAAGGCACCTTGCACTGGTTGATATGGAAAAAAGAGGTATTATGCAACTGACCGAAGGCGATAGCTGCGACGCAAATCCGGTATGGTCAAGAAGGGACGAAAAAATCATCTATTATGATAGCTGCGGACTTGGTCTCGACGGCAATCAAAATTTTATTAAATATGGGGCGAAAAGTATTTTATGCTACAATACCGCTACAGGTGATCTAACCGAAACCTTTACAGGGGATAAGTTTGATTTTTATAAGCCTTTTGAGGACAGCCGCGGAAATTTATATTATATAAAACGTCCGTACAACTCGGGAAGCGGTAATTCTGTTTCAATTAAAGATGTAGCTTTAGTTCCGATAAAAATATTAAAAGCGATTTTTGGGTGGCTTAATTTTTTTACTCAACGATATTCGGGCGAATCACTTAAAACAAACGGTAATAATCCGGCAAAGGCTCGTCAAAAATCTCAGGAGCAAATTTTTATTGATGGTAACTTACTAGAAGTCGAAAAAAATTTGAAGCAAAATGCCGCATTAGGCGAAAAAAATCCGGGATACGCGCCGGCAAGTTGGGAATTAAACGTTAAAAAGCCGGATGGAAGTAATAAAATCATTAAAAAAGGCGTTACAGATTATTGCGTTTTACCGGATGGTTCGATTCTTTATTCGAATGGAAAATATATTATAAAGCTGGCAGAATCAGGACAAGAAAATATAATTACAAAAGCACATTTGGCGTTTAAATTAATCGGATTGGATGCACCCGATGTAATGTAAATTAGCAATTCAATTCAAGAATTTTTATCTATGCTGTGTTAAGATTACTATGGGTGGTAGGTATGGATAAAAATTGGGATAAAATAAATGCCGTACAACGAATGCAAGACTATATCATGCAGCATTATAGCGAGGAAATAACTTTACGTGATTTAGCAAATGCCGCAGCATATTCGACATGGCATGCACTTCGTGCCTTTTCGGAGATTACCGGTAAAACTCCGTTTGCCTATATTCGCGATGTTAGGCTTACAGA
Source organism: Holotrichia oblita (assembly GCA_023690525.1). NCBI lineage: Eukaryota > Metazoa > Arthropoda > Insecta > Coleoptera > Scarabaeidae > Holotrichia > Holotrichia oblita. The sequence goes on along the minus strand of JALQSN010000104.1, from coordinate 75,969 downwards.
GGCCGCAAAGAAGCTTCGAGATTCCGATTTAAGTGTGCTTGATATTGCTCTAAACTCCGCGTTTGGTTCGCATGAGGGTTTTACTAAAGCATTTTCACATCAATTTGGTATAACTCCGAAGCAATACCGGAAAGAAATGCCGCCTATTAAATTTTTTACGTATTATCCCACTAAACACTATTACAAGTTTCTTGAGAAGGGAGTAAGCGCTATGTCTGATATCAATAACACAAATGTTGTTTTTACTCAAGTTATAGACCGTCCTGCACGTAAATTTATAATAAAACGCGGTAAAAACGCAACGGATTATTTTGCTTTTTGCGAAGAAGTGAGCTGCGACGTTTGGGGTGTTTTATGCAGTATAAAAGAGGTCATGCATGAACCTATCGGCGTTTGGATGCCTAAAAGCATGAGGCCATCAGGTACTTCGGAATATTGTCAGGGAGTGGAAGTCCCTGTTGATTTCAAGGGAGTAGTTCCTAACGGCTTCGATATTATCGACTTACCGGAATGTAAGTATATGGTCTTTCACGGCGAACCTTACGAAGATGATGAAAAGTTTGATGAAGCTATAGGTATAGTTTGGGATGCTATTTCGCGATATAATCCAAAGCATTTTGGCTGGGATTGGGCGCCGGATGACGGGCCAAGATTTCAACTGGCTCCGATGGGATATCGCGGATATATCGAAGGAAGACCTGTTCAAGAGTATAAAGAATGATAAAATGGCTGTACCGGATACTAAACGGTACAGCCATTAATTATTAGGCATGTTACAATACACTTATAGTAATAAATATGAAAAAAAAGTATCATTTTGAAGTTTATTTATTATATAACGGTAATGAATAAAATTTATAATTTCGGAGGTGTTATTTTGTTTAAAGAAAACTTAAAAAAAATATTATGATATGGAGGCTGATTTAAGAAATCAGTACGAAATAGAAGATTGGAAAATTAAAGTTAGAGAAAATTTTATATATCTAGTACAGTCGGAAAACAAAAAAACTTTGCTTGAGATAGGGGCAGGCGCAGGGTTTGACAGTCAATTCTTTATTAACAAAGGATAGATGAGATGACGTAGATTAAAAAATAAATGTGGCTTGCTCTATTTTCAAAGCAAACCACATTTTTTTCGGTACGAGGACTAAAAATTGTAAAATTGTGTTACATAACAACATAACGATTTTCACAAAACCCTTTAATTGAAATTCTATATTACGATTTTATCTATTTTTGCCGATGAACAATTTAAAGACTCTTACAGAAAGGAATAATCTATATGAACATAACACCAGTAACAAACAGTACGCCTCAAACAACCTATAATACAACTCAAAACCTAACGCCTATAAAACCCCTTACCATTGAAGTAGCCGAACCGGTAAGGTTCTCATTATCAGGTGAGGGAATTTATTTATCGGAGCTTGCGGAACGCGCGCCTGAAGGTTACAAGATACCACAAATATCACAATCCTCTATAAAGACGTTGGAATTTGACATAAAACTGATGCAACAAATGAAAACTCAACGTTTAGCTGGTCAAAGTACCGGCAATAATGTAGAAGATATGGTTATCGCTTACGATAATCTTCAAAAGAACCTGAACGAAAATTCCGAGAGTTCACAAAAACATGGAAAGTTTCTTGATGATGCATTTAAAAATATTGCTCGTTTATTCTTTACACAAGATGCTAACCAACAGTATCGAAGCGGCATAGATTTGAATGATGAAACCCAAAATCCATATCTGAACGAAGATGCAGCAAATCGCCTCAAACAAATCGTCGCTGATGCAGAGAGGAATTCTGTTGTATTCGCAGAAAGCTTTATAAAAAATTATAAGAAGCAGGGTTTGGAAGCCTACAACACCGCTATGTCATCGCTTTAAATTATAACCCGTATGAATTTTATGATAAAAGGTCAAGTATAAATATGGAAGGGTAATCCATATTGTATTTGACCTTTTTTATTGTGTGTAATTAATGACGCAGATTAGTGTACCGCTTTTTTGCGTACCGAAAAAAAGTTTATAAATTACAAACAGTATAGTATTTTTTAAACTTCATTTATGAAACTCCATATTTCGACAGGCTCGTCTAATTTTCGGCAAGGCTTAGTGTATCACAAAAAATCATTGCTTGTCATACTTTAATAATGGCAATAAAATTTTTTATGATTTAGAAAAACGTAAATTAATATATAAATAAAGACTACAGCCACTCTGTCTGAAGTAATATTACAATCGGGCAGTACAAGCGTTGAATTACAAGAGGTGGTTGATACTGCCGCTTCGGGTGATAAAATGTTTTTCAATTCTAGCTTGAAGATGCTGTTGAACTTGCTGAGAATGGAGATGAAGGATAATGCCAGCAGTAAATGTCATCGACTCAATAATAATAACTAAAGAAAACGACAAAACTAAAGTCTTGGCAGAATGGAGCGTTGCAGACCCAAGCATAAAAGTATACAGTGAGTTAACATCCGGGTATGCTGCTAAATTATATCTCAACTGGTCGGATAAAAATGGGACGATAAACTTGCGGCAGGGTGACTATTTCACCTTTGTCATATCTGATATATTTAACTATATCTATATTCATAACGTAAGTGGTGTTGAAATTACTGATGCGTTTGGAGAGGTCGTTGCGACCTATTCCATCGATGACAATAACAATAATATGAAGGAAGTAAAAATAACCTTTACAAACTATGTTGAAACCCATACTAATATATCTGGGGATTTTTGGATTTTGCTCTTTGTCGGACAGGTTAGTTTAATTGAGGAAAAGAACCTGGAATTTATAATTAACGATGAACTAAAGGCTGAAGGAAATGTAACAATAAAGCCCCGAGTTACGCTTGATCCGAAAGATAATAAAGTTGGATTTAGTTTACCAAAAAGGAGCGCAGGCGGTTATTATATTTTCGAGTGGCTGGTTTATATCAACATGGGTAAAAATGTTGTTAATGGTTTCAATACACTTGAAAATTTTTCTTTTGAGGATTCTCTTCCAACAAACAGTCCGCACATTTTTTTAACCGATAAAATCAGACAAGAATTAGGTCTCTCACCTACCGCTTATCAAGCTGAAATTGGTGAGTATCTAGGAGCTGATTCCTATTCGCCTGAAGACAGATACCAAATTTTTTATTATCATTTCAATAGTACTGACGAAAACATTTGGTATAATTATATAAAAAATTGGGCTCCCTTAGTAAACGGTCATAAGACTGTCGGTATAGACGGTGACGATGGTTTGAATGTATCAGATGTTGAGATTGCCGACAAATTATTTGCCGCTAATCTTGGTACTGTTACAAGGCCTACCGCTATCAGATTTTTTACAGTAGCAACTGTAAAATTAGCTGAAAGTGCTTTAGGCGATTCAGAAGTTGTCGGATTATTTAAAAATACATTTAAGGGAAATTCCATAAAAGAATTGCCTTCCTCTTTATCTATCTACCGCTTTGAAAGCGGCGGCAGCGCTCAGGGTATCACCGGACCTTATGACTTTATGTTGACTAAAGTAGATGAAAAAGACACTTTTCTTCCGGGCGCATTGTTCTCTTTATATACAAGTGAAAACTTTGAAACCGGTTTAGCAGATAGGTTTATTTATAGTGATGATAATGGTGTCGTGGCTTTTAAAAAAATACCGGAAGGAATTTATTATCTTTTGGAAGAAGTCACTCCTAACGGTTATATTCCAAATAAAACAATTTATAAAGTAGTGATAAGCAGCGTAGGATTTGAAATTTATTATGGAGAAAACTTCGAAAACAAGCTTAGCGACAATGATAATAAGATAGTAAACAAATTTAAAAATCAAACAATTACATTAACATTGATAGGACTAAAGGAGCTTACAGGCCAAACACTGGCAAGCGGTATGTTCAATTTTATTGTGAAGAACAGTGCAGGAGAAACAGCCGCGACCGGAACAAATGATGTAAGTGGCAGGATTAATTTTAGTGAGCTTAAATTTGATTCGCCAGGAATATATATTTTTACGATTGAGGAAGTAAGCGGCAGTTACAGCGGAATGACCTACGACAAATCCAAATTCATTGTAACGGTGACTGTGATTGATGACGGAAGCGGTATTATCATAGACGATGTATCTTATCCGGCTGGAGGCGTCGTATTCAACAATATCTATGCAGCTGAAATAATTAAGGTAAAGCTGGAAGGAACAAAAAAGCTTACGGGCAAAACCTTAGCAAGCGGTATGTTCAGCTTCATCGTGAAGAACGATAACGGGGCAATGGTTGCGACCGGAACAAACGACGCAAGTGGCAGTATTAACTTCAGTGAACTCCAATTTAATTCGCCAGGAGTATATACTTTTACAGTTGAGGAAGTAGCTAGTGGTTACAGCGGATACACTTATGACAGTTCCAAATACAATGTAACGGTAAAAGTAACGGTCGATGAGGAAGGCAAGCTAAAAGCAGAGGTAGTTTATCCGGATATAGGCGTCGTTTTCAACAACCGTTATGCCGAAACACCTACGCCTCCATGTAAATGTTATTCGCGAGCAACGAAATGCAGAAAATCAATCATAGGGAAAAAAATATGGGTTGGCGATGATAATGTAAGCGACAAACGTCCAGATTTTGCGGAAATAGTTCTTCTGAGAGATGGTGAATTTTATAGAAAAATAAACGTGGATTCAACGGGTGACGGAGCTTTTATTTTTTACTGCATTCCAATATGGAAAAATCCCTCACATAAATACAACTATCAGATAGATGAAATAAACGTTCCCGATGGTTATACGAAAAAGGTTGAGGGAAATAATGTTATAAATACACTTATTTTATAATAATCAACAAACGTAAAAATTATATAAATTAATGAAAAAGGCATCCCTGCTTAGATAAAAAATCTATCGGGATGCCTTCTTAAATTACAGTTATTTAATAATAAATTTAAATAGCTGTCTGTAATTACGTTTTTCTTGATTAGTGGCAATATTTTTAAAATATGGGAATTATGATTTAGATTTTAAATCAATTATTATGTAGTTGGTGGGGTGATCGGAAAAAATGTCAACTTCATTCTATTGGGTGGATTATCATACATCATAAGAAAATCCCAAAAGTCTTGTTCGGAAATGTAATGGTTCTTGCCATCTACTATCTGGACAAAATAAGGTTTTTCTTCTGAAAACGAATAGTCAGAACGCATATCCGTCAGTTGAGTTAAAGTGTCTGCATTTTTATCCAACCTAAGAGATGATAGATATGTATATGCTGCGCCTCCCGAACCCACGTTATAAATGATACCATCTACCGAAATCACCCCACGGCTTCTACTCCCGAAAGATGTTATTAGAATCGGTTGCCCGTTTTTCAGTGTGAATATTGAATTTGGAACGGAATCGTTAAGTCCATCTATCGAACCAAGCAGCAACTCCAAAACTCCATCGTCGTTGAGGTCAATTAAAGCGTAGCCTAACACGCTATCGAGAGGGTAAGGATATTCGACAAACCCTACTAAGTCCAAATCCTCACCAGAACCGTATTCATCCCGGCGCATACGCTCTTCTAAAAGAAACAGGGCGTCCAAAATCGGCTTATACGCCTCCGGTGCGCCTTGGTAGGCTACGGGATATTCAATCGGTATAGTCGGCGATTCATTTGTGGAACGCGGGAAAGACCACGGGTCAACCGCATCGGGATGTAGCGGCACAAAGTCCAATACTATTATTTCATCTGGGTTTTTGTATTGATCAAGTAGCGCGTTAAATTCATCTTCGGTAATACTGATGTTTTTTCCATTTACTATTTTTACCCAATACGGTACAGGAACACTCCCATCAGAAAAAGAAAGAGCGGCGTGCGCTTCTAAAATGATTGTAAATTCTAACATCCCAGCTTCCAAGCGAAATGCGCTTAGGTCGGCATACCCTGCGCCCTTCCAATCTATACATTGATAAAATATATCGTCGTTGGCCAGAATGGTATAGTTTAATTCGGATGACCCATTATCAATGCACACCAACTGCCCGTCTCGTATCGCAAAGATGGATTTGATGACCGGTACTTGTGTGTAGTTTGAGGAATTATTAAGGATAAGAAGTTCGGAACTGCCGTCATCATCCAAATCAACGAGAGCATAACCCCCAGTGATTCCCAAACCGTCACCCGGATATGGGAGATATCCCCTTTGTCGAATTTCAGCTTGAACCCTCTCGCATTCACGCATAATTTCTTGCGTAACCTTACCATCATAGTGTAAGACTGAATATCGCTGCGATAGTGCGCCATAAAGGTTGAGATCATCCAAAACCGGAATATATAAATCTGGAACACCTGGATAGTATCCAGGTGCTATGATGGTTTCCCCCATGAACGCGATTGATACGGGCTCTGCGTCAGTCGTATCCTCTGTGTTTATTTTATCCTGCGAAGTATTTGAGCAGGAACAAAAAAACCAAAAGACAGCAGAAACATTAAAAATATTGCTGCTTTTTTCATAAGTTTTAATTTTACTACTTTGCTGTAGCGACCTACAAGTATACCGGTTCGTAAGCCTTTTCCCGTAAGTCTAATCATTATCTCGTTTATAATACACTTTCGGTAAACGTCCCGACTTTTTTGCCTTTTTGAAGTATGCGTCATGATATTCCCTTTCTCTTACCATCTCTGGATCAGAAGTAGTATAATAATAATCCCCTTCTTCACGCGGAGTTTCATAATATACTTGACTGAGGCATCTATGCGCTGCCTGCAATTCGTGCTTACCTATCTTAATAATTATTTCCGTTCTGCTTAACACTACAACGAACACAAAAAACATGATAAACTAAAACAAAAAGCAAAGTAGGTGAAGAAATGCTAAGCTGTAAAAATTCGTACAATACAGAGATACCCAAGATTGAAGAATTACAAAAAATAACAGAAAGCGATATAAAGGAACAACTACAACAATATCTCAATAATTATAACGATTGCTTTGTGCGCGCTCAGCAAATAAGATATTTCTCAACATTTATAAAGGGGATTCTAAGCAATTTAGGCCGTAAATCAATAGAACCGATAGCGCTCTCCTTTTAGGGGAAAAAGCGGTCCGGGGAATGCAGCAATTTTTCACGCGTTCAACAGGATGGGACGAGGCAGTAAGAAGTCATTATAAGAGACATCTTGCCAATCAGTTGACAGAGAAAAAGGCTTTTTGAGCGTAGACGAAGGCGATTTTGTAAAAAAAGGCACCGATTCCGCAGGAGTCGCCCGTCAATATTGCGGTAGGCTTGGAAAAACGGAAAATTGCCAAGCCATGGTATTTTTGAGTTATGCGTCGGAACGGGGCATATGCTGTTGGTTATGATTGCGCAGTTATTTATAACAGTTTTACGGGTTTTCTTAAAAACGAATCAATGTCACGATGCCGATGGCTCGTTACATAACTGCCTCTTTGATCCCTGTTCCATCAAGGATGATTCACGTGTTAGCTATAATTCATTATCGTCTGCGGCGTAATGCTGCTGCTTTTCGTTCTCATTTTAAAAAGTCTTTGTTTAAATTTTGATCTTTGTGTTCGTTGTAGTGTTAAATTGCACAGTCTGATGGATTTACAAAACACGCTCTAGCCCTTTAAGTAGGACGGGCTCTTTTTTTGTTGGATCATCCTTGTTTCCTAATAAATAATCTACAGATATATTAAAGTAATAGGCTATCGTTATAAACATTTAAGCAGATGGAATAGTTCTAAAGCACTCTTATTTATTTCATCAAAAATAATTAATAGGTTTTCCTTTGACTTTTCGTAAACCTATGTCATTGAAATCAATTCCCTTAAATTATTATATGTTTAGAAGTACATGAAGCGTTTATAAAATAGTTTGTTCCTGACGGGGTAAAACGCCAAGCTCTATTAATTGAATTAAAAGAACGTCGTTATTTGCTTCTATCACCTTTGCAAAAGCTGCTAATTAGCGTACAAATTTGCTAATTTATTCTACAACAATAAATTCATTAAAACAAGGAGGTTATCCAATGATAGTACAAAAAACTGTGCTTCATAAAGACGTTAAAAAGCGTCTTGTGGATTTGGATATGACACAAGTCCGGTTGGTAAAAGAACTCGGAATAAAGCCTGCCTATTTGAATGACATTCTCCGGGACAGGCGCGAAGGCAATGATTATGTTCCGACATGAAGGAAAGCATTCAATCCTATTACAAAATCTTTCGAAAAATGGAAATAAGGTTCCAGAAGATATTGTCGCAAGAATGGCTGATGTTTATAACGCCCCATTGCTTGCGATATGGCATTAAAAAAAACAGCCCTCTGGGTAAATATCTCCCGAATGTGATTCAAACTCAAACGAATAATGATTTGGTATTCCAAACATTATTGGCAAAGAAAGAGCTTATACAATCGGAATGGGACAAAACATGGAACGCGTACCATGTCAATACGATAACAAGGAGGTGTTTAGATGGCCGAAGTTGCAGAAGTTATTGAGGACATAACGTTTTTGAGCGGCGCTTATGCAGATAAAATGGCGGATTCATGTAATCTTGTTAAAGCTTATAAGCAAGGAAATACGATTGTAGATTTTTTGATGGAGCCTACATAAATAAAACACCTGATGAAATAGAAACGCAAATAAAAAGAATAAATCACGCATGTTGGAAATGCGTTGAAGCTGTAAGAGCGGCCGGCAAAGACGTTTAATTTTATCCCGTATTTTCCCAAAATGTAGGGGTATTGATAGTATCTTTTAAGTTTTCTTTTTTGTATCGGCTCGGATATCCGACAGCGTAGAAAGGCGTTAATTCTATAATATGGGGATTCATTGCATTACCTCCTAAAAATTTATTTTTCATCATTTTAACGCTCGGCTTTATGGGCTGGTTTACAGTTAAACGCAATTTGCAAAGGTAGGGTGGGAACCCAAACCAATACACAAAAGCTTTTGTAAATCCTCCATGTGTTTCAAAACCGTACTCCATTGCGACATCTATTACTTTTTTCCATGAGATAAATCAAATAAAGCATATTGTAATTTACGCCATGTCACATAGGACATCACAGAAATACCGAATGCTTCTGTAAAAACCCGGCTAAAGTGATATACGGAATATCCGGATTTTTCCGCTATCATAATTACGCTTATCTCATTTTTTAAGTTGTCGTCAATATAGTCAAGCACAGTTTGTAATGTTTGAGTATAGTTAATAAAATCACCTCTGTTCCGTACGGTGATTTTATTATAGCATAGCGGAATCTCTGCGCTTATCCTGGATTGCTATGTTTTTTTTACAAGCTTTTATGTGGTTGTTTTATATACATCTTTATAAATTTTTTGAATACGCAAAAAAAAGCGATACGATTTAGCGTATCGCAAAGAAATACAAAAGAAATATAAATAAAAAAACTATTGCTGCATCAAGCGTGTCATAAAAGCATGTTAAATTTATCACAAAAACTTGAAACGAATTTGATATTCAGCATTCTTATTTATGAGAACGAAATTTGAATATGGCTGAGTTAAATGGAATGAGGCTGTAGCTGAGGACATAACACAAAAACATTTTCAAAATGTTAATAAGTATCGACAACTTCGGTGGAAGATGCAGGTTTGATTATGTTAAATTACCAAAGATAAAACAGCGATCGGTCTGTTTTGCCGTCAGAAGATTCTTTGATAAATGTTTTATTTTTTACAGTTTAAGTGATTATTATAAATAGGACAGACAAATGGAGAGTTTTCCATCATATTCGGAGAACGATCTTTAATTTTAACATTAAAATCCCTTTTAAATCCCATCAATCTACGATTCTTGGGGTTCAGAAGGGATTTATTGAATACTGTTGCATATTACTTAATATTTATTTTATTTTAATTATAAATTTATTAAATATTATCTCATTTATAGAAACTATTTACATTCTCTTTTTTATTACCAACATAAGTTTTACTTCATAAATTCCGGTTTTGGCATAATACACTGCCTTGGGCTTTCATAATAATCCTGTATAATTCGCAGTGCTTCACCAAAACGTTGGAAATGAACAACTTCACGTTCCCTTAAGAATTTTATCGGCCCAGCTACATCGGGGTCATCAGTTAAATCTAAAATATATTCATAGGTGGAACGCGCCTTCTGCTCTGCAGCCATATCCTCATACAAATCAGTTATGGGGTCGCCTTTGGATTGTATAGTTGTTGCACTCCAAGGTATGCCCCCGGCTGATTGAGGAAAGATACCTAGCCCATGATCCACATAATACGGATCAAGCCCTGCTTTTCGCATCTCCTCCGGTGTAGCGTCTTTTGTAAGTTGATGCACTATCGCTCCTATCATTTCAAGATGCGCAAGTTCTTCGGTGCCAGTACGTTATCAGTGATATAATTCTCTACTAAGAACTTTTTCATCCAATTCCCCATAATTAAATCATTCCATTCTTACCTTATCAGGGATATATTCATATCGGTTAATTTGTAATTAAAATATAAAACACTTTGTAGTCGACTAATAAAAACGCTATAATAAAAAAATAGCAGTCCTCCCCCGACTAAAGATTTGGACCGCTATTTTTTGTAGATTAACGGCAAGGCCGCCATATACATTTTATCAGTGCTGCCTTGTTAATTCAAGGAGGATATCGAATAATGATAGAAAATATCAAAAACGGAATATATCGGCAACTTGATATACTTTTTGCTGAAACAGTTACTTACGAACTCGCAAACGATATGAAAAATTATCAAAAAAATTTAGAAAAAATAGTCAGCATTGCAAATGCGTTAAATATAAAATCTGATATTGTTAAAATTGATATCTGCTTACGAAAGGATAAAAAATAAATTTTATAACTTAATAATTATATTTTATAAAAAAACTAATAAAATGTATTTAAAGCCGCAACAAGAACAGACCCGAAAAAATATTCAAGCTTTAATCGAAAAGAGGAAAGAAATGATGAAATCAAGTAATACAGAGAATACAATTTTTGAGGATGTTTGGAACGAAAGCATTTTAACACCGGCAGAAAAAGCTGAAATTATGTTAAAAGTTGAAATAATGGGAAAACTGATTGAAGCGAGAGAGAATCAAGGTATTACTCAGCAGACATTGGCAGATATGTGCGGCGTAAAACAACCGTTTATAGCAAGGCTTGAAAAAGGCGATACCGATCCGCAGGTAACTACTCTAATTAAGATTTTACAGCCTCTCGGTTATAAATTGGCAGTGGTTCCTAATAATAGTTAAGTTTGATAATGATTCCTAAAATGCCGCTTGTTTTTCTTCATCTGCTTTTGCTAGCATGTAGGTTGGGTGTGTGAATGTAAAACCTATAGATTTCAACATTCTCATTATTGAGGTTCGATCCATTCGTTTGTCAAATGTTTCATATATGAAATCTTGCATAATCCTTGTGCTCCAATTTACACCAATTCCGCAACCTGCTTGCTCTGGTTTTAATTTAAACATTTCTTTGTAAAACAACTGTTCTTGTTCGCTTAATATCGGTCGTCTACCGGGGGATTTCCCATATTCCAGTAGTTGTTCAAGACCGCTTTTCGTTGAAATCGTTGATATAATTGATTACTGTCTGTTTATGCAGGCTTAATGATTAGCTATCTCCAAACTATTTTTTCACCCTAAGATTATTTAAATAAATCTGAATGGGTTCCGTTCCTTACAAAACGAATTTCATCACCGACATACATATAAATTAACAACCAATCTGGTTCAACATGGCACTCCCTACAGCTTTCATATTCGCCTTTAAGTGGGTGATCCTCATATTTAGGCTCCAATGGTATCTCGTTCACTAAATCAACCATAACCTTTTTTATTTTATCTGTATCCTTCTTTCTCTTTTGAGCAAGCTTCAGGTCTTTTTTAAATGAGTTTGTTACATATTGTTTTAACATACTGAAGCTCTCCTATATCCCTAAATCTTTAAACATTTCATCAATATTTTCATACGTCACTCCGTTTACTCTATTTTTTGCATCCTCTATAGCCTTTAATGTTTCAGCGTTGTATTGTGGTACTTTTACCTCAAAAGGCAGCCCACCATTCAAAATTACTTGATTTAAGAATATATTTATAGCTTCTGCCGTTGACATACCTAAACGACTTAATATGCTATCCGCTCTTGCTTTTATTTCCGGCTCTACCCTCATATGAATCGTATCTGTCTTACTCATAATATTACCTCTCTTTCAATTAAGTTTATAATAATATTGTAGTACATTTGATTAACATTTGCAACAATATTATATATTCTTTTCTTTTATTTACTCAGACCGCATCCGCTTAAACATTTTAAAGTCTCAAATAATCAAATCCACGAAGGAGGGCATTGGTGGCTATTCAAATTTTATATTTTCCATATTTATATACTTTCAATTTTCACCGGAAATATAATTTTGATGATTTTTTTCCTGCTCCCATTTCTTTTTTGCAGCTTCCAATGCCACCTCAATCATATTCTTGATATCGTTTTTGGTAAAAAAATACCGAATTATCCTTGGCAACCTTTCATATATCCAATCAGATACAGCTATAAATTTAAGTTCACCAGTACCCGATCCGAATTGGCGCTCTGCTTCTGTCACAAGTTTATATAACACGCTCTGCAGAATCTTTATTTCGCCTCGTTTTATAAGAATGATAGCAACGCACACAACCGCGAGGATAACAAGGACACTATCCCAATTCATAAGTAAAATCCTAACTATTTGCATTTTTTACCCTCCTATTTCGCAGGAATTATGAGCATTTGACCGGGCTGTATAACATCGGTTTTCAACCCGTTCAATATCATAATTTCTTTATAGCGTGCTCCGTTCCCTAAAAATCTTGATGCTATCGCCCAAAGCGTGTCGCCTTTTTTAACAGTATAATTGGAAACCTTATCGGATGCGGCTGTTGTGTTCTGCTTATTGGTTGCGTCAGGAATTGTTAATGGCGCATTAGATGTAACGGTACTTGTCGCTTTGCTCGCGTAATCAGGCAAGCCATATCCTCTGATACATTTACCATTTACCGCAATATTACGATACCCAACGGCGTTTGACATATTGCCCTCAATAACTTTTATAGATGAACCTGAAACGGAAACAACAATACCTACATGGTCAGATGCTCCTGTGTTGTCGCCAATACCAGTGTCTTCCCAATCGTAAAATATTATATCTCCGGTTTTAGGTATGTAAGAATCTTTTTCCTCCCATCGTCCGATTTTTCGGTAAAGCTCAATCATATTATTGCAACTAACTTCCTTCGGCATTATGTCGGTCAAGCCTGTTTTTTGTAAAATAGAAATGCACCAAATATAAACGAAAAAATACAGCACCTATAAAACAAGCGATGTAAGCTGTATAAAAATACAGGAGGTCGCAGAGAGGTGTTGGATTTGGAAAAACAAATGTATCTATCGGGTTTAAGCCGATATGAAGGCCTAAGCTTACGAGAAATCGAAAAGCGAAGCGGTCATAACTTTAGGACAGTGAAGAAATACGTAGATATGGAAGATTGGAACGAAGGTAAAAAGCCCCGAAAAAAACGTCCGGAAGGCCTTGAACCACTGAAAGCCACAATAGATGGGTGGCTAATGGAAGATTTAAAAAGAAGCCGAAAATATCGCAGGACAGGAACAAAAATCTACAACGATATACATGCTGATAGTGAACTAAATAAACAATTAACAGTAGGGATACAGACCGTAATCAACTACGTAAGCAAGCGCAAAAAGGAATTAAGCCAAAAAACTTACAAAACAGCGATGTTTGGACTTCATGCTATCTGCGGGGCGCAAGTAGACTTTGGCAAGGTTTTAATAATCACAGCCGATGGCGTAGAAGAGACATGGAGCGAACTAATCGCGTCGTTTCCGTGGAGCAACGCCGGTTTTGCGCAAGTATGTCGGTTTGAAACAAAGGAGTGCCTATGTGAAGCACTTCAACGAATATTCGAGTTCATAGGCGGGGTACCGCCAAGGGTTCTGTTTGATAACATGTCGAGCGCAGTAGTGCATATAGAGGAACACGCAAGCGCAAGCTGACAGAAATGTTTATGCGCTTTGCGATGCATCATGGTTTCAAAGCGGAGTTCTGCAATCCAGACTCCCCAAGAGAAAGGCAACGTAGAGGTAAAAGTTGGCTACATCCGCAGAAACTACCTTCTTCCCCCGCCTGTGATAAAAAACGAGGAAGACCTACAAAGCTTAAACCAAAAGTTGTTAGAAAACTGCATGAAAGACCTAAACCGGGAGCATTACGTCAAACAGGAGGAAATGGCAAAACTGTTTTCCGAAGAAGTGAAAGCATTAATCCCCCTTCCGCGTGAGAAATTCCGGGTGTTTAACCTTGAGAAAGCAAAGACGGACGTCTACAGCTTTGTCCGCTATGATAACAACCGTTACTCTACGTCTCCGGAATATCCCGAATGCGAAGTATGGCTTGAAATCAGCACGTCCGAGATAAGGGTATTAAACGAAAACTACGAAGAAATATCTGTACACAAGCGCAAATACGCACCGGAAATCATGCCGGTAATCGACTTTGAGAACTATGTAGGTACGCTTGCCCGCAAACCAAGGGCGTTTCTAAGTTCGCCATACTTTACCACAATGCCGGTATCGGTTCAGGAGTATTTGAAAAATGTACATATCCTGAATTAAAGAAGATGCTCATAACATTAGTGCCTATAATCAGAGAGGAGCGAATCGGTGACGCGGCCGCAGTATTGGAACTTGCCGCCATACGTAACACAGAGGATTTTATTGCCGCCTACAAAGCCTTGACGGAAGACCCAAGGGCGCCTGAATCAATCAGTACAATGTCAACACCGCCGCAACAGCCATATCTGCCAAAACTAGACCCATATAGTGCGCTGATGGGTTGGTCGCAACCTACGGTTACTGCTCACCCATGCGACCAGGGCGGCAAGGCGGTGAACCAAGTATGAGTCTGAGTACATGGAATGCACTAAGGGAGGCCTGTAAACAGTTAAAAATTAGCCAAAACATGGTGGAAAACGCAAAAAATCAAAGCTGAATCTCAAGCGGAGTTTCTCCTTGAATTGTTTACGAAAGAGCTTGCGGACAGAGATATAAAACGTCGGAATACCTATATCAAGCAGGCCGGCTTTGATATTGAAAAGACCTTTGAAAAGTACACCTTTGAAGACATCAAGTTTCCAAAGACCCTGACCCCGGATGATGTAAAAGACGTTACGTTTATCCCCAAACGGGAAAACTTAATACTATACGGTAATGTAGGGGCAGGCAAAACGCATCTTGCCATAGCAATGGGTATGGCTGCTTGTAATCTTGGATATAAAACCCGGTTTTGGCGAACTCCCATGTTGGTAAACGCTCTAACCGAAGCAAAGGCGCAAGGTGTCTTGTCACGCTTTATGAAACAGTTTGTAAAACTGGACTTGCTTATTTGTGACGAATGGGGCTATGTTCCTATTGACTCTGATGGGGCAAAACTGCTCTTTCAAGTGGTTGCTGAATGCTATGAACGCAAATCAATAATAATCACGACCAATTTAGAGTTCGCCCGCTGGAATGATATTTTTACTGATGCCAAAATAACCGCCGCTCTACTTGACCGTATTATTCATCATTCGCACCTACTTGATTACTCAGAGCGAAAATCCCGGCGGTTACACGATGCGCTACTTAATATTTCGGAACAATGAAAAAGGAAAACTGCATAATTAAGGGCTTTGTGAAGAAGTGCGCTTCACAAAGCCCCACCCTAAGCATCTGTGCAGTCTTCCGCAGAGTCAAGGTCAGGTAGTATTTTCTTGCACGATGGAACTGTGCAAGAAAATCTCCACCTTACCCTTGACTCCGCTATATGATTGGCATTCATTACCACAATATGGATGATTAGTGCTGTATTAATATCTTTATATTTGCTGTACTTTTATATTGACAAAAACACTGTAATTTCTCATACATTCGCTGTTTTCCGTATGTTTTGTTATATATATCTTCTTCCAATATCGCCCTCATGTCTGCCAGAAGCTGGGCGTACTTATAGGGACGACTTAATGATTTAACATATTTGTTATAACCCTGTGGAGTGACACTAAGAACCCGGCAGTACAACGATGTTTTGCCACTTTCCGCATTGTTTCTTATGTACTCGAACCTCAATCGTTTACCTATTTCTTCTGGCGACTTGCGAAAAAGCCGCTGCTCCTTCCAATATTTCCGTTTCTTTTTCTTTTGCGTAAGCTCGCTTTTTAACGCTTTGTTTTCTTGCTCCAGTTGTTTTATCCTCTCCGCCATTCTTAACGCATTTTGTGGCTCTATTGGCGTCGTCTGCTCTGGCAGCTTGCCCATCTTTGCGCGGCTTACCCATGTGTATAGCGTGTCTGCTGGCATTTTTAACTCCCTTGCCGCAGCACTGCTTCCTATATCCTGTGCTAATTTTACCGCGTCTGCACGGTATTGTGCTGTGTAACTTCTTTGTCCCATGTGTTCTTCTCCTTTTCGTTGTTTTATTTTATCACGATTGAGAAGATTCACTGTAACTTTTATTGTACTACATCATCCTTGTCCATATCAAAAGTGATTTCATTCTTTCCATAATCATCTTTAAATGTAAGAGATTCATTTTTACCAAGCTTGTCCAACGTGATATTAGGCGAAATTATTTCAAATCTCAGGCTATTCACCTTTGTTACCCCTCCTTCAATGCAATTATTTTTCATATGCTAATTGGATAAAATCATACGTCTTTGCCGGCCGCTCTTGCAGCTTCAACGCATTCCCAACAAGCATGCGTTATTCTTTTTATTTGCGTTTCAATTTCATCAGGTGTTTTATTTATGTATGCTCCATCAAAAAATCTTACAATCGTGCTCCCTTGTTTATAAGCTTTAACAAGATTACATGAAGCCGCCATTTTATCTGCATAAGCGCCGTTCAAAAACGTTATGTCCTCAATAACTTCTGCAACTTCGGCCATCTAAACACCTCCTTGTTATCGTATTGACATGGTATGCGTTCCATGTTTTGTCCTATTCCGATTGCATAAGCTCTTTCTTTACTTTTTTCACATATGCTTTTGCTGAGATAAGTTTTCCCATCGCCGCGTCTATGGTTTCTTCATAAGAAGTAATATCGGGGAGTTCGTCTACTGTCAGTTGCCCGTCTGCAAGAATTGCCACAATGCAATCTTCGGCGCGTATAGTATCTTTCTTTGCCAATACCGTTTGGAATCCCAAATCATTATTCGTTTGTGTTTGAATCACATTCGGAAGATATTTACCCAAAGGGCTGTTTTCTTTTAAATGCCATATCGCAAGCAGTGGGGCGTTATAAACATCAGCCATCTTAGCTACAATATCCTCCGGAACTTTATTTCCATTTTCGTAACCTGATAATGTCCTGACTTCAACAGCAAGCTTTTCTGACGCTTGTTCTTGGGTCATACCCGCCATTTTTCGACAGATTTTGTAATAGGATTGAATGCTTTCCTTCATGGTCTTTCACCTGCCTTCCGTTGTAATATAAATTATTGACTTACCTAATTAGCTTGACGGCTGTCCATCTTCAAGATTGCGAATATCCTCGGAACATAATCATTGCCTTCGCGCCTGCCCTGGAGAATGTCATTCAAATAGGCAGGCTTTATTCCGAGTTCTTTTGCCAACTGGACTTGTGTCATGTCCAAATCCATAAGACGCTTTTTAACGTCTTTATGAAGCACAGTTTTTTGTACTATCATTGGATAACCTCCTTGTCTTAATGAATTTTTTGTTGTAGAATAAATTAGCAAATTTGTATGCTTATTTATTAAGTTGTAGGATAAGAGCTATTTTTTCATCCATAATTTTTGTTTCCATCATTCTCACCTCCTGTGAGATTATTGGGTTATATGTTTTCAAAGAATTTTTCAGCGGAATTTTTAGCGTAAATATATTTTATTCTCAAATTTGAGATTTTCAATGTTTTATTCTCATATTTTCTATTTTATTTGCGGGAGGTGTTTTTCCTTGCTTGACATTCAACACATAATTTCGTTAATAGAGGAAAAAGGGTTTTCGTGTTCTTCTGTTGAAAAAGCCTTGGGTTTTGGCAATGGTGCTATCCGGCGTTGGGAAAAAAACTCACCTTCAATAAATAAATTATTTGAGCTCTCAAATTTTCTAAATATATCAATTAATTTTTTACTTACAGGTTCCGAAACATCTATAATATCCTTCGACAAACAAGAGCTCCTATCCCTCTGGGATAAACTCGACCCGATAAAACAAGCTGAGTTTAAGGGAGAACTAAAAGGATACATAAGGGCTAGGGAAGAAAAATGAAAAAGATGCACTAGCATTATGGAAAATACAATTATGATCTGTTTTTAGAAATCTTTGAAATCTTGCGATAATTCAAATGTTTTATTACATCATTTGCTAATTGGTTTACATCCAATAATTTAGATAACTGTCCTTCATGCTTTTTTACTTGTGATTCAAGTTCTTTTACTCTTTGTTCTAAATCCATATTTACCCCCTTTACTTAGTATTACAGTTGTAATTAAAAGGAAAAAGGAGTAAACTCACCTGGGGTGAGAAATATGGAGATTAAAAGAAGAGAAATAGAAAGCGAATATCTAGGACTGATAAACAGATTAAGCAAAGTATTTGCGAGTGAGGCAGGATTCAAACAGGCAGATAAATATATAAAAGGGCTGTTGGGAGCCATAGATCGAAAAAACGGTTGGCAGATGGCGGAGTATTTGGGGAAAAAGACGCCGTATGCGATACAACAGTTTCTGTATCGGGGACGATTCAGTGCAGACAGACTGAGGGATGAACTGAGAACATATATAGGAGAAAAACTTGGCGAAGAAGAAGGCGTATTAGTAGTTGATGAAACGGGATTTTTAAAACAGGGGAAAAAATCGTGCGGAGTTAAAAGACAGTACAGCGGGACAGCCGGTCGGATAGAGAATTGTCAGATAGGAGTGTTTTTAAGCTATGCCAGTAAAAAAGGTCATGCACCTATAGACAGGCGACTGTATATGCCGGAAGAATGGATAAACGATAAGGAGAGATGCAAAGCTGCTGGTGTCCCGGAGGCAACGGTATTTCAGACAAAACCGCAAATGGCACTGACCATGATCCAGGAAGCGACATCATCTGGAATACCATATACATGGGTAACAGGGGATTGTGTATATGGGGATTACAGAGATATACGTTTATGGCTGGAGCAAAACGGAAAATGTTATGTAATGAGTGTTTCAGGAAAAGAATATATATGGCAGGATTTCAAACAGGTATCGGTAAGCAGCATAATAAAGGGATTGCCGGAAGAAGGTTGGTTTGAGGCAAGTTGCGGTGACGGTTCAAAAGGCGCGCGTGTATATGATTGGATGATAACGGAGATAAACCCGCCGCTCGAAACAAGTCGGAAGCGTTGGATGATGTTTCGACGCAGCAGGACAAATCCGAATAAGATACGTGCTTATATTTGCTGCGCCCCATCAGACACCGCGAGACAAAAGCTTGTGGAAGTGGCGGGAACGCGTTGGACGGTGGAAACTTGCTTTAAAGAGAGCAAGTCTGAGGTTGGGCTTGATCAATATGAAGTCCGCAGTTATGACGGTTGGTATAAGCATATAACGTTGGCATGTATTGCATTGGCATTGGTAACGGTTCTTTCCGGAAATTCATTAGATACCAAAAGAATACAGGAGCATGAGCCGTCCGCATCAAGTCTTGATGCGTTTAAAAAGGGGCGCTGTCTGCGCGTTTGAGCAAGCGCGATATGCGAAAGATTTTTATTTGTATCAGATACCATTTTCCTTTCTTTGATCAAGCTCACACTCTCTTATGGATTCAATGGCGCAGGTTGCATCAAACTGTTGCTATGTGGTACCATTATCATAAATCTCATGATTTACAACTGTAATATTAGAACCTGTATTCAAAACATCCCAAACAATGGAGACAATAAGGCGTATTAATCAGGATTAGGCTATCATTCCATGTCATTTTAATAATTATAGCGGCTCACGCATACAAAAATGTGTTCACTCTGTGAGAAAATATTAAAAGCTTTATATACCATGCAGCTTCAAAAGCCCAGAAATATCAACTTTTATCGAAATGGATTATTATTACATCTTTTGAATACCGGTTCTTAGTTACAAGAGTATTTATCAATGTACTTTTCAGCGGAAAATTTAGCGTAAGAATATTTTAATGCCTTTAAGTGCATTTGTCAATAATTAAATGCACTCACGTGCATATTTGTCGATTTTGTACATTTTAGGTGGTGAAATTTGTGTTTTATGACCAATTACTTCATTTATGTGAAATAAACAATGAAAAGATGACTCCGTTAGTAAAAAAATTAAACTTGAGCACAGGAAATATAAAACGTTGGAAGGAAGGAACCCTTCCTAGTAGTGACATCGTAGTTAAAATTGCTGAATACTTTGGAGTATCTGTTGACTACCTTTTAAATACAGAAAAAAAGATTACTTTTGAAAAGCAGTCATCTGATGATAAAAGGCAAAAACTTATTAATAAAATATTAAAAATGGACGAAAAAAATTTTTCTTTCGTTGAGGAATATGTTGATTTTATAATTCAAAGACAAAAAAATGACGTGCTCTAAGTTTCCTTTTATTCGTTTTTCAAAGTGCTTTTAAGCGGAAAATTTAGCATAAATATATTTCATTTCACTTTTGTGAAATATATTTTAGGGAGGCTTCTCATGGATTTTTCCGAACGCCTACGAGCCATTATGGAAGAACATAAAATTACAAATTATAAACTGGCAAAAGATATTGAAGTTCCTCCAAGCCTTGTTGGATACTGGCTAACAAATAAACGTCAACCTGTTAAAGATAACCTTATTAAGCTTGCCGACTATTTTGATGTATCCGTTGACTATCTTCTTGGACGTACAGACAAGCCAGAGATAAACAAGTAAAAGTGCCATTTATAATCGGCAACGAATAACATATAATAACTTAAAGGAGTTGATTTCAATGACAGAAGTTTATGAAAAATCAAAAAAAGACCTATTAATTATTTTTGATGAAATAAATAAGAGTGTCGCCATAGATAGAGCTTTAAATTTAACCTTACCTAACTCAAGCGAAGAAACCGATTATGACGGTTGGATTGAGGGGGCAAAAAAGTTTGCTGATGATAACTATGATTTATTGAAAGAATGGGTCAAATAAATGGATAGCAAAGAAACTTTGACAATCAAAACACTTATAGAGCTCTATCACGAGTTTTTAGGCCGTTTTAACGTAGACATACTTAATTACACGCTTGATATAGTTGTTTTAAAAGATATATCAAGGAGATATTGGCGTGATGTCGAGCGTCTTCATAAATTCCATAACATAGAATTTATTGATAACCACAAAATAGCAGGGTATCTTACGTATTGGGTTTCCAAATTGAAACTCATACATATATCTGATAACAGTGTGTATCTAACAAACGCTGAAACTCCTATGTTTATAAATGAGCTTTTCGCTTTGTATGTTGCCCTCGGTAGAATCAATTACCATTTAAAAGCAAACAACATAAACAAGACTATAAAGCTAGATAATAAGTTTATAAAATCGTTTATTTATACTTTGAAATATAGGCTTACAACAGGGGACAACCTTTCAATGATGTATTATTTTGTTGAAACTAAGTGACTTACTTTATTCGGTTTTCAATGTACTTTTAAGCGGAAAATTTAGCGTAAATATATTATACGTGTATTTAATTACGCAGTCAATGCCAAATGTGTAAAATAATACACATTTGGCATTGTGCACAATATGTTTTTATTGGATGTGATATAATTGGACGTTTTAGACAACAAAAGAAATGAAATTTTAAAACGTGTATTAGAACAAAAAAGCAGCAGAGGATTATCAGATTTGGCTTTTGAAAAAAAATTTGCATTGCCTAGCAGAACCGTAAGTAATTGGAAACGCGGTAAATCCAACTCATATTTAAAAATACTTCCATTAATAGCAAATGAATTTGAAATATCATTAGAATATTTAATGGGAAATTCAAACGAACTCATTTTTTCAAACAAAAAGCAAGCACCATCTGTTCAGAACGAACAAGAAGCGCTTGCTGTCTACAACGAATTCGTTAAATATGGATTACTTGATGAAACCAAAGAGTTAGGCCCCCAAATTGATGCTCTTATAAAATTCTTTAAAAGCGGTGAGAATCTCCTCGTGATGCTCAGAAATAAAGAGGATTAATTCATCTTTATTTTGGAATTTGCCGACCTCAAGAAGACACTCATAAAGAAGAACAAGTGTATCACTATTTTCCATATGTATACCTGCTTTCGTGTTTTTTAGCAAACCGGTTTACTTTCCAAATTTGAATAAATAAATTTTACATAAAGACAACCTGTTTTGTCCTCATTTTGATAAAAAATATCATTTTTCGATAGAAAATATCCAATATTTTTATTTGGAAGGAATGTCTTATGTCATTATTTGAAAATATGAGAGAAAAATATATTGAATGGGAAGAAAATCAGGAAGTAAGATTTAGAGAAGCAAAAGCAGAACGGAAAGAACGCTTTAATAATTTATTGAGTTCCACTATTAAACAAGTTAAAAATTACCTAAATATATCACATAACGAAAATAATATAATAAGTAAAAATTCATTAGTTGTTAAAGAAAGTCCCTTAAACACTCCCACTAATGTGGTGCATAATCCGAGGACGCAAATTGCCAACCACACAAAAACTTATTCGATTGGACCGAAACAATTTATTTTACATCCCGATTTGCATGGATTAATTTGGTTCATTGATGGACCTAATAAAAATTATGTGCCATACAGTGACGGATATTTTTGGAAAACAGAATTATTTACTTTAAATTATTCAATAGGCATAGAACCAAGTGCTATTTCAATAAAGTGGCAAATTATTGAACCAAAAGATATAACCAAGGTAGGAAAACCGCCATATAATCCAAGCTATGAGCGTATTAATCCAGAGCAGAGAGGATTATACCTCCATTTTTTAAGCAATCCATATATAGATTTTGAAATAGGATATGTTTTCATCTTATATTATGGATTAGAGAGGCATCTATTGTATGGAAATTTTGATAAAGCTTATGATGTTATTCTTAAACTTCGTAGCGTTCACAAAAACGGGTCGTTTTCGTATTATTCTTCAAAATCTCTTGTTTTATCTTGTATTATAAGAAAAAATTTCAAGGTCTTAGACTTTATTAAAAATCTTGATACGGATATGACATTATCAATAGATATAAATATTTATTTATTATGTTTAATAACATTTACTATGCCTTTTACTGCTGAAAAACTAATAAGATATGCTAAATCCTTTATGTTTACAAATGATAGATATATAAAAATGCAACTTAATATATTTACAGAGCAAGTTGAAAGTTTTTTATTGCGTGAATTAGGACATTCATATATACCTCTTCAAGTATTTTTTAATGATTTTTCTCAAATAGGAACGCAAGATATACCAGCATTTGCCAATATTTCAATTATTGAAAAAACTGTTCAAATCCCTGATTTTTTAAGTTGTACTAAGTTTGTAACATTTTGTGATAATGCTTTGGGATATGCTCACGAAGCAACAAAACGTATTTTAAGAGAACAGCGTAAAACTTCAAAAGTTACTTGAGGTGAACCCTTATGCCATACTGCATTTACCTAAGAAAATCAAGAGCCGATTTGGACGCCGAAACCCGCGGGGATGGAGAAACCCTCGCTAGGCATGAGCGTACTTTGATTGAGCTTGCAAAAAAGCAAAAACTAAATATTACAGAAATATATAAAGAAGTGGTTTCAGGGGAAACAATCGCCGCCAGACCCGTTATGCAAAAGCTACTTTCTGAAGTGGAGCGAGGCGCATGGACTGGCGTTCTTGTGATGGAAGTTGAGCGTTTGGCCAGAGGTGCAACAATCGACCAAGGCATTATGGCTCAAACGTTTAAATACTCAGATACAAAAATTATAACTCCAATGAAGACTTACGACCCTAATAATGAATATGATGAAGAATATTTTGAATTTGGGCTTTTTATGTCGCGGCGGGAATATAAAACCATAAATCGGCGTTTGCAACGCGGCCGGCTTTCCTCAGTAAAAGAGGGGAAATACGTTGCCAATCAACCGCCGTACGGCTATGAAAGAATAAAATTAGAGCGTGACAAGGGCTATACACTAAAGCCTCATCCAGAAGAATCTGAAATTGTAAAACTTATATACGAGCTTTATGCTCGAGGCGAAAAGCTTCCGGATGGTACATATAAACGCCTCGGAGTTTCCCGAATCTGCCGGAAATTAAATAATCTCAAAATACTTCCTCAAAAAACAAACACTTGGGTACCGGCTTCAATACGCGATATCCTTATCAATCCGGTTTACAACGGTAAAATCCGTTGGAACTGGCGTCCTGCAAATAAAAAAATGGCTGATGGCGAAATACACGTTGAGCGGCCTCGCTCGTCACTAGATGATTGCGTTATAGTCAACGGCCTGCACGAATCAATTATTGATGATGAAACATGGAATCTTGTACAAACCCTCATAAAGCAAAATCCCCCGCATCCTGCCCCTTCACAATATGAACTTAAAAATCCATTGTCCGGAATTGTCTATTGTGGCAAATGTGGACGCAGCATGACGCGCCGGCCATACAAAAATGGCGCTTCCGCCACATTGATGTGTCCTGTCGCTTCTTGCACTAATATAAGCTCACAACTTGAAATCGTAGAAAGTCAAATTATCAAAGCTCTTGAGGGATGGCTGAAGGAGTTTAAAATTAATTGGGAGATAGAAACCGAAAAAGCCCCCGAAAATATTCAAATAGACATAAAGACCAAAACAATAAAAAAACTCGATGATGAAATTAAAAATCTTGAAAAACAGATTGAAAATATACATAACTTGCTTGAACAAGGCGTTTACTCAACCGATAAGTTTCTGGAAAGGTCAAAAGTTTTATCCGACAGAATAAAAGAAGCGCAGCAAAACAGAGCTGCGCTTGCCAAAGAATTAGAAACCGAAACCGCCAGAGAGGAAGCCCGCCAAAACATTATTCCAAAAGTAGAGAGGGTACTAGAGACATACTACACGTCCGATAGCCCCAAAACAAAAAATAACCTCTTAAAAGAGATTTTAGAAAAAGCCGTTTATACCAAAACAATAAACACCCGCTGGAAGGGCAGCCCAACCGATTTTCAAATTGATTTGTATGCGAAGATACCTAAATTACCAAAGTAATTAGTTCCTATTTATTGTATTAACTAAAATTATAAATAAATATAAAATGTTGTGTTTTTATATAATGTGAAATGGAAATTAAAATTATTTAAAGGTAAATAATAGTAATAATGGGAAATTTGAAAGTAAAGTTATTGAGTTTGACATTGATGAGGGCATGGTTATGAATTGTGTAGTGTTTCAGGGTATGGAAGCGAAAAAAGATGATAGAATTCTTGTGACAAAGTATTTGCCGGAGAAAATTCAGGAAATAATTGTAAATAAAAGAGGTGTTTGAAAATGGCGATTAGCAAAGTTGAAATCAAGAATTTTACGGCGTTTGAGGATATAGCGATTGATTTAAGCAGAGGCGTTAATGTTTTTATTGGTGAAAATGGAACAGGAAAAACACATTTGTTGAAAATTTTATATGCTCTCTGTGAAAATTCAAAATGGAATCAACAAGTGAAAAAAGGACGGATTGGTAGCGCAGAATTTGAAATTGTAGACGGAAGAGATCTGAACTATAATTTTTCGAGATTGTTTTTTCAATATGATTGCATCTTCAGAAATAGTAGCAATAGTTCAATGATTAGACTAAAAGATAGTAAATCGTTAGAAGAAAAGAGTTTTTTTGTTTCGTATCCAGCAGATAAAAAATTAAATGTACTTCATCCTTCTGACATCATTTATGATATTGTCTTTATTCCAGCAAAAGAAATGTTATCAATGGCTTACATTTTGAAGATTAACGATAGATATAGCAAAGAAATAAAGATGGATAAAACCTTGATTGATATTATTAAAAAATCTCATCATCTAAAACCTGACTTAATCCCTGAATTATCAAACTTTATTGCCCCAATTATTGAAAAGAATATAGATGGAAAAGTTTTTGTTGAAGAGGATGACTCATTTTGGATTAAAAAGAATGACGGATTAAAGATACCGTTTTCTATGGAAGCGGAAGGACTTAGAAAATTAGGTTTGATATGGCAACTTCTCATGAATGAAAGCATTACAAAGGACTCGATATTGCTTTGGGACGAACCGGAAGCAAATATAAATCCAAAGCTAATTCCCGACGTAGCAGAAATTCTACTTGAACTTTCAAGAAACGGAGTGCAAGTATTTATAGCCACTCATGATTATTTTTTGCCCAACTATTTCGATGTACTAAGAAAAGAAACTGATGAAATTATGTTTCACTCTTTGTATAAAACGGAGCATGGTGTACAGGTTGAATCAGAGAATGCATTTGATATGTTGGAAAACAACAGTATAAACAAAGAATTAATCCGATTATACAAAGAAGGTGTAAAGAAGGTGATGGGATGATACTGCCAGAACCAGAATCGGGTATGCAGTTTACTTTTCACATTAATGAAAATTATTTTTTTATCGAAGAGTGGATTAAGGGACAATCATTAAAAAGTGTTAGGAGCGTTGAATATGCCTATTTTGATAAAAAAAATAGGCTGCTGCTTATTGAGGCGAAATCCAGTTCGCCGAGACCTGTTCCAGATGGCAATAATGAAAAGTATGAAGTTTTTATAACTGAAATTATCGAGAAGATTACACACTCCATTGATATGTTGTTTGGTACTTTGATAGGCTACAGAAAAGCACAAATACCCGAGAAATTTGTAAATTATGATTATTCTGAGATGAAACTCCTTGCACTATTGGTTATTAAAGGTCATAAACCGGACTGGATATTGCCTATTGAAAAAGATTTGAAACAGAGATTAAGAGGCCATTTGATAATCTGGAGAATGGATATAAAAGTTATCAATGATGAGGAAGCGTTAAAATATAATCTTATTCAAAACTCAATATCCTGATGAAGCTACTAGATTCCATATCCTTATTGTAAATTGAATTTCCAATTATGTTTATTTGACATAGATAATAAGAATCCCGGCTAGGAGTCATTTTGTTTACAAAAAATAGAACGCAAATTCTCGGGAATACCACGCTTAGTTTTATAAACCATCCGCTACACATAACTTAACCAAAAAGGAGAATTGACATGACTTTTCAAATCGCTCACAACAATTTTAATGTTTTAGACTTGAACAAGAGCCTTGATTTCTATAAAAAAGCATTAGGGTTAACAGAATATTCCAGAAAAAAGGCCGAAGACGGCTCGTTTATCCTAGTATTCCTAGGTGATGGCATTACATCTCATAAAATCGAACTGACATGGCTGCGTGACCGTACAGAACCATATAATCTAGGCGACAACGAAATTCATTTGTGCTTTGAGACAGACGATTATGACGCCGCGTACAAGTCGCACAAGGAAATGGACTGCATATGCTATGAAAATCCCGCTATGGGATTGTACTTTATATCCGACCCTGATGGTTACTGGTTTGAGATAGTGCGCACAAAATAAAAAACAGAGAAAAGTTCTTTGATTGTCATCGCGATACTACAGTGGAATTGTATAGTGCTTCTCATCTGCTCATTATGTTTATTTAACATAGATAATGTCTGTGCTTATATAGTACTAATGGGAATCTTGGCAAAAAAATAGTTTTGGTTATAATAGAAAATTGTTAGGAGGCATTGTGATGAGTGAGTACTTCAGCCGACCTGAGAAACTGGAACAACTGACGAAAATGATACATCAAAAAACAACTATCATCCTTCTGGTTGAAATAGAAGTGAGAGGGGAGTTTTCGGGCTTATTATACCCAACATTTCACATTCAGTTATGGAAAGATTCCAAAGAAGTTTTTACGATTGTAGCTTGCGAAGATTGCGTAATTGAAAATACGAAAATAAACACATTTGATATAGTAGAATCCGATGGGAGGCTGATTGAAAAATTGCTTTTAGCTGGACCATTTAATAAGAAATCTTCGAATATTTTTTTGATGATGGGTGGTTGTTGGGTTTCCGTAAAACCTTATATTTGCAATGATGATAATTATGTTTATAGCTGGCTTTTTGACTCTAAACATTTGCCAGAATTAAAAACTGTTTCTGATACATTAGTTAAATATATTGACCATGAATGGTTAAAGGAGCATTACACTATAAGACCAGTTATATTAAAAGATGGAACAATCGCAGGGCTTAATAGTTCAAATGACCCATGGTTGAACAGTTAATCAAACGTACAGACGCTGTACCAAAGAAGAATAATCTTTATTGATAAAGTAGAATCACTTCTTAGCATATGATTTAGGTAGTATTAAGATGTTCATATACTTATGATATAAATGTCGTTAGCTTTAGTAAAAATTACGAAAATGTAGGGTGAATTTGGCATAGCCTTAAAATCAAGAATCTCATATTTATAGGGTAAATTGACGACATTGCTTATGATATCATATAAAAAAGGTGGTAACGTCATGAAATTATGTTTAAATGTTAAAAATCAAAGCGTCGAAACATCAGGTATAACGAAAGACTATAGAGAAGCTTTGTGTGAATATGTATGGAACGGATTTGAAGCAAATGCTACTCGCGTCGAGATTTCGTTTATCGCAAACGAGTTAGAGGGCGTAGAAACAGTTATTATCAGCGATAATGGCGATGGTATTGAATACTCGTCGTTAGATGACACCTTCGGAGCTTTTTTGGCATCGCAAAAAAGTGGTTTATCTTTGCAATTGAAATCTAAGGCCAACAAGGGCAAAGGTAGGTTTTCTTTCTTGGCTTTTGCATCGTATGTGCAGTGGAAGACCGTTTGCAAAGGTGAAAAGGGAAATCTAACCTATGAAGTAACTCTTGATGAAATAAATAAAAATGTGTGTGAGGTTTCTGATCCCGTTGAAACAATAAATGAAACAGGAACTGTTGTAACCATAACAGGTGTGTACGCACTCAGAATGACTAATGTATCTTATGAGACTTTGGAAGGTACATTGCTACAGGTATTTGCTTGGTATTTATATCTGAACAAACATAGAAAATTCTCGTTAATATTAAATGGAAAAGAAATTGATTACAGCTCCTATATCAATTCTGATATAAGCCTTGACAAAACAGTTAGTATTGAAGGAACTCTGTTTACTGTTACGCTTATTGTGTGGGTAGAAAAGATAAAAGAAAACTTTTGCACCTATTACCTGGATAGTAATGGGGCTGTGCGAGGCAAGGATACCACGACTTTTAATCGAAACACATTAAACTTTAACCATAGTGTGTTTGTAAAGTCCTCTTTTTCAATAGCAAAAGCGACGTTTCTCTTTCAAATGTTTCGGTGGAAGATGATGTCCAAATCGCTATAGAACCAGTTGAACGAGATAAAACAGTATTCCGAAAGCTAAAACGAACTATTCAGGAAATCATCAGCAAGAGCCTAAGCGAACATATGTCTAGCCAAGCTGAGAATGCTATACATGATATGATTGAGAGGAATATCTTTCCGTCTTTTAGTAACGATGTTTATGGTGAATTACGAAAAAGAGACTTGATTAATGTCACTACAGAATTGTACCGTCTTGATTCCAGAATCTTCTATAAACTTAAGCCTGTGCAAGAAAAATCTTTCATAGGTCTTTTAAACCTATTACTTAATACTGAAGAACGTGAAAATGTATTATCTATTATTGAAAGTATTATTGACCTGTCACCGGAGCAGCGTACAGACTTTGCAAAAATATTAAAACGTACACAATTAGAAAACATCGTCGCTGCAATAAAATTTGTCGAAGATAGATACTCTGTTATTGAAGCTTTACGTACAATAGTATTTGAATTTATGAAGTATGCTAATGAGCGTGATAATATTCAAAAAATCATTGAGCAGCATTATTGGCTCTTTGGAGAGCAATATCAACTAGTAACAGCAGACCAACGTATGAAAAAAACATTACAAGAATACTTATATATCCTTTATGGCGACTCTGTTCCTAGGGCTGTTTTGGAACCTGACGAAGAAGAACATCGTAGAATGGACATTTTTGCCTGTGGTGCCCGAAAAACAGAAAATGGTTTTGAAACCCCAATAGAGGAGAACCTGATAGTAGAACTCAAAGCTCCTAGAATTGTACTCACTAAGAAGGTCCTTCGACAAATTGAGGATTACATGGACTTCATCCTAAAGCAGCCACAATTCAACAGTCAGTATCGGAGATGGAAGTTCATTGCGGTTTGTTGCGAAGTTGATGAGGATGTAAAGAACCGCTATAAAGCGTCTGAAACATATGGCAAAAAGGGCCTCGTGACAAAAATCGATAATTATGAGGTATATGCGTTGACGTGGGATGATGTATTTAAAAGTTTTGAGTTAAGTCATGGATTTGTTCTTGAACGACTCAAAACGAACAGAGAGTCCATTGCCGAAGAATTGAAAAAAGCAATCGATAATAAACCGTCAAAGGAAGCTGTAAACAAATTGACCGAAAAAGTATGTACTGCCGGTTGATTTTGTTTTGTAAACGCAATCGTAAGCAGGAAGCAAGTATTACGCACTGAAAAGTTTCAAGCATTTCTAAATGTAGACAAAGAGCTAGATGTTACATTTAAAGTATCTATTCAGTCGCACCACCAAAAACGATAGAAATAGCATCACCTAAAAGAGCATTTTTAAGAGCAAAAAAACCATTGACACCATTTTTACGAGCAGTAGATAAAAACGAATAGATTTGAGCAAAATCGTTCGCACCCTCTATAGTGCGAAAACAGCCTGAAACTTTTTGCTTAACTTTAAGCATACGGATATCCCGTTCAGCCTGGTTATTATCAAAAGGAATATTGAAATCATTTACAAAAAGGCATACTTCTGCCTTAAATTTTTCAAGACGCTCAATAAGGCTGCGAACTTTACCTTTGGGAGACTTCTTTCTTGCTCCTTCCGTTTGAACAGGCATGGGATTGGCTTCTTTAGCAGCTTTTATAATGGAATCGTAGCGGGATAAAAATGTTTTACTATGAGAGCTTGATACGGCAGTTTTGCCGTCTTTTATTGACCGCTCTTTATCTGTTTTCATATCAAGTAAAAGGTCTTTCATCTCGTTTGCCCATGACTGAGAAGTATTCTCAAACACACCGGTTAATTCACGCAGCAGATGTGCATTGCATAAAGCATGAGCGCAAGCATACTTAAAATAAGGCAACCAACAATCATGAACGGCAGTGCCTGAAAACGATGGCATTATGCCTGCGTTATCTATGCCGATTTTCCCTCTTTTACTTTCAATGATTATATAAGTAAGCTTGTCAGTTGACGCGTTATGTGCCCAATGGAGTTTTTTATCCACTCTCATACCTGTCTCATCAAAATGCGCGACAAACGATTTTATGATATTTTCTTTTATCAGTCCAACCGGAGCCGTTACTGAAGCGGCACATTTTCTAATCATTGATGATATCGTTCCTGTACTGATAGGGACTCCTAATACGCTGCTTAATATTTCGTGCGTACGGTTAATGCTAACCATTCCCATTGTATTTAACGCTGCGGCAAGAGCTGTTATCTCGTTACCATACTGTATCGTGCTTTGTATATTTTCCGGGAAGCTCCCTGTTGTGACAGTACCGCATTTAGGGCATACAACTGAAACAGCTTCATGTGCAGTTACCTTTATTGCTATATTTACATCAATTTCATAACGCGTTTTCGCAACATTCCCTGTTATATTTTCGATAAGTTCATTGCATTTTTGACACGCTTCGGGATTATGTTTTATATACTCGTCCGGCTTATGAGGGAGTGTTAATCCAATTCCTTCATGCATTATTTGCGCTCCCGGTTTTTTTCCAGTCTTTATTCTTCGGCTTTTCGGATTGGGTTTAGCATACCCATCACTTGATGGTGGTTTGGAACTATTTTTGCTGTTTTGATTAAGTTGAGCCTTTAACAGCACTATTTCTTCGGATTGTTTTTTTATTATTTCTTTTAGCTCAAAAATTTCAGCAAACAGTATATCCACTATCTGTTCTTTCTCAAGTTTCATTAATTCTTCGCGATTCATATTGTTTGCCTCTCTTTCTTCACAGTTTTCTTTGCTTCTATCTTTTTTCTATTTTATTGTATGTTTGTGAACTTTTCTAGTAGTTTTTGTTAATTTATTGTGTCGACTGAATAGTTACCATTTAAATATAACTATTCAAATCCTAAAAGGAGATTTTTATGCAGAAAAAGACAAAAAGAAATATTTTGATATGCATAATTATAACTGTTTTAATCTTAGCAGTCATAGCATTAATAAGTTTTTATCCGCTTTTAAATATGAAACCAATAAAAACCGGAAGTATAGACGGAACGGGAATAATATCAATAAAAAACAACATGAACAATATATTTTTAATTAAGTCGAACGGCGGCTATATAATGATTGATGCAGGAACAAAAAAGGAATCAGTAGAAAAAACACTTAATGAGCTATCAATTAACCCGTCTGATGTCCGGTACTTGTTCCTTACTCATTCGGATTACGACCATGTAGGCTCCCTTGCATTGTTTACTAACGCGCAGATATATATGAGCGAAGATGAATTGCAAATGGTGAACGGCACGACTGCGCGTGGAAAATCAAATTATAATTCATTGCCAGATACTATAGATATTAACAATATAGAGCTTCTTGACGACGGGCAGGAACTATATATTGACGGTTTATCGGTTTCATGTATTAAATCGCCGGGGCATACACCCGGTGCAATGTCGTATTTGGTTGATGGTAAGTACTTGTTTACAGGCGACGCAATTCGCATAAGTGATGGCCGCTTGTTGGTTCACCCATTTACAATGGACGAAAAGGAAGCTCTAAAATCTATTGAGAAACTGGAAGAAGCAAAAGAAGGCTGTTCCCTGTTTTTAACCGCTCATTATGGTTATTATGAAGCTCAAAACCTGAAGTAGCCTAGAAACTTTATTGAAATTATCTTCATTGTATAATTTAAAGAAATGCAATTTACAGTTTCTGAGAGCATTTTTATATTCGGGAGATACTATTACTGGAAAGAAGTGAACCTATTGAATAAAAAGAAATTATTGCAAAAAATATTGAACAATCAAAAGAACTCAATTTTAATGATTTTGTTTCCATTGTGGAGGCGTTTCATTTTTATTGTGCAAGAACAGAAGGAAGTCATAATGTATTTAAAAATAGTGAAGTTAGTGAAATACTGAATCTTCAAAATGTAAATGGAGAAGCTAAACCGTATCAAATCAAACAATTTTTAGCTTTAATTGAAAAATACGATTTAAAGATGGAGGAATAGCCATGAAAAACTATCATATAAATATTTTTTATAGCGATGACGATGAAGGATACATTGCTGATATACCAGATTTAAAAAATTGTAGTGCATTTGGCACAACACCGCAGGAAGCTCTATCACAGGTACTAATAGCTCAAAAATTGTGGGTTGAAGAAGCTAAAAACAGTAATATTTCAATACCACAACCAATGTATCGTCCGGCAATTTACAAAGTTGTGTAATGTAGAAATTAAGCATTATCTTGTTTATAATATCAAATAAAGACACTATGTAATTAGAAATATTATCTGTGCTACTCCTTCGCCATAGTTACCTATTACGAAAACGGATGACATGGCGAGAAAATAATTGCTAACTGTGAACGATGATAGGTTTATATATTATGTAGCAAATTAATTTATATTATTGGAGGTATGTATGCCGCTGTCGAAAAAGCTGTTAACAGGAATATTTAATCAACAAATCGAAGCCTCCGTCCAAAAACATCTCGGAAAAAAATGGAATATAGATTCTATTGTTGAAAACAAGAAGAACGCGATGCACTGCGCCGCGATTTTCAAAAGCGACAGATATAATGTCTTTGTAAAAGAAGGCGATAATTCATTTTCCTACGACCAGTTTGTACAAGAAGCCTGGGGTTTGAGGCACATAAGGGAAAATTCCTCCTTGCGGACTCCCGACATTATCGAAGTATTGAATATAGACGGAACAGCGCTTCTTGTCATGGAGGCGATCGACCTAAAACCCATAGAAACAAAGCATGATTGGGAAGTGCTAGGGCGTGGGCTTGCTATGCTCCACAAGACCACAAGGGATATGTGTGGCCTTGAAACACACAGTTATTTGGGCATCTTCAAGCAAATCAACACCCAAATGGATAATTGGATCGATTTTTATTCGAATAGAAGGTTAAGGGATTCCTTTGCGCTAGCAGTAGAAGCCAATAAGCTCAACGGAAAAGAGTTTATGCTGGTCGAAACTTCTTTGGATAAATTGATTACGAAGTTGCCGGATATCTGCGGCCCAGAGCAGCCGTTTTCGCTCCTGCATGGAGACCCCTGGTTGGAAAACTTGTTGTATGACGGTAAAGAGCTGATTTTGGTCGATTGCAGCATTTATTACGGTAACAGGGAAATTGACCTTTCGACCGTGGATTTTTTTTGTCCGGTTTCAAACCATTTATTCGATGCTTATCACGAATGTTATCCCATTTCCCAAGGGTATAAAGAACGGATAAACCTTTGGCGTGTAAATCAATGGCTGGGACATATCACATTGAATGCGAAGTACTTGCCAAAGCTTATAAATGCGATGAATACATATATAGGATGATATTCATAAACGGATAATAAGCATTAGCTTAAACAGAGCGGAAATTATTAATAATTCGTAATTATTAGTTATACTTATTAATAATAATCTTTATATAATCGGGAGATAAGTAAAATGAGTGTTAATTTTACCGTATTAATTGAGCAAGGCGAAGATGGAGCATACATTGCCACCGTACCAGCGTTTAAAAGTTGCTATACCCAAGCCGATACAATCCCTGAACTTTTAGAAAAAACTAAGGAAGTGATAGAACTTTGTCTTGAAGTTGAAAATGATATTCCCCCATCAAATAAATTTATTGGCCTACAGCAAATGGGGATAGCTCTATGAGCAAACTGAGAATTATAACAAGTGTTTAAATGTGTAAACTATTAGATAGCGCAGGTTTTAAATTAATTGGGCAAAAAGGAAGTCACAGCTTTTATCAACATGCCGATGGGCGAACAACTGTTGTGCCTATGCATGCGAGTGATTTAGACAGATTGTTAATACGCAAGATACTTAAGGATATTGAAATGTCGATAGACGACTATAACGCTACGTATTAGCTTCCTATTATGAGTAATGAATTATCGGAAGTCCGTCGAATAAAAAAAGTCCGCAATACATTAATCGGACTTCGGATAATTCCACAACTTGAAATTTCAACGATTGTCGTTTTCTAATGAAAAATACTAAAAAACATAAAACTAATCGAAAAACAAATCTACCGATGAAAATATAATATGGATTAAAAATCATGTGCTCGGTTTTATCATTGATTTTTTATTGTCTAGTATCTCTTGCTATGTTATTATCTTGAAAACTTGGATTTTTATTTTCAGTGATTATATTTATACTTAATAGAAAAATCAATATCACCATTTCAAGGAGGGTGTTTATGGCAAAAATAACATCGTTTACGTATTGCAGAAATGTACGAGAAGAGGGGGAGGGTCAAACAAAGAATTTATTAATTGAAGCACCTTTTAGTCAATTAACTTTTCCTTCTTTTCCTACATATTTTTCTTTTTCAATAAGTTTTATTTTGTATGATATTACCACTAATGATAATACACTAACCATCGTCTTTAAAAAAACATCAAATCCAGAAATTGATTTAGCTAATTTAAAGCATAATCTCTCTAAAGAGTTTTCTGGACTTACTATAGCCGCAGATTTTAAGAATGTCTTATTTGACAAAGAGGGAGAATACTTTTCAGAAGTTTATCTTGATGATAACAATTTAAATAAATTTCCGATTATGGTTAATGAAAAGGGTGATTAAAATGCCTCAAGATTTAATTAATGAGAATGATCCTGCAAATATATTTGAATCTAAGAGTAGTATTTTCGGAATATATCCATGTGATTTTTATTACGAATATGAAGAGAATGATAAATATAATTTTCAATATAGTAAAAGAGATAAAAATCTACCTTCATATAATAATGATTTAACAAAACATGAAGTATCATCAAAATCAAATGATAAAAATTATATAAAAAACAATTTTTTTAATTTTAATGAACTTCATAGTAATGATATAAGACATAATTTTACATCGCAAAAATATGAAATAAGAGAGATTCATAGAACACACCAGGACATGACAGCAATATCAACTTTACATGAACCTATTGTGTTTGATTCGAAATTTAGTTTAATTCCACAAGATTCTGCATATAATATCAATAATAAAGATAACAAATATGGTGATATAATGCGGAAATTTGATATTATTTCAGAATTAAAAAAAATATGGGGCCATATTGATTCTAAAAATATTAATGAACTACTATTTTTAGATTTAAGAGACCTTGAGAATTTATATAAAATATTTATCTTAAGCGAAACATTGAAAGAGGCTGTAACAAATTATAAACCTGATCATTATAATTGTTATGGTTCGGAAAGTTATATTTATAAGTTAAAAGGAAATACCGTTCTTATTTTTACAGTTAAATCAATGTATGTAGCAGAAAATGAATTAATATATAAATTAATATCTGTATTAGATTATTCTTATGCGCTCATAATTAATGATTATAATGACTCTAAATACCAAGATTTTATAAATTTCAGAGATGAACTGTTATGGGATAGGATATTGAATGGGGAATAAGTATAAATGCATAAATATTTCAAGATACTTTCAATAAAAAGCAAACCGGATCTTATGTTTATTAATAATTTATTAAGAGAATTTGATATATATAAAAATATTTTAGAAATTATTGAACCCATGGAGCAAAGTAATCTCGAATTCGCTTTTACTGATGAAAATATCTTTATATTTGATATAGAAGATGAAAACTTAAAAAATTCTGATATATCATATCAAACTTTTTTAAAAGAAAATATAAAAAACTTAACGAATTAAGCCTATCATACCTCTTTATTAGTTTATCAAAGCTTTCTATTGAAAATTATGGGGATTACATAAATGTTATTCATAATTCAACTGTTTCTCTGGGGAGCTTATTTAATAATGAAATGACTATTGAGGAAATGGAATCAAAATTAGAAGATTACCGAAAAACCAATATTTCAACACAATTGAATTTCTTAACAATTTTTATCTTAGCTGCTTTTAAGAAATTGATTAAAGATGAAAATTATACTGTTTGCATCAATAATTTTATTAATGTTCTTAAATTGTTTTTCAATAAAGATAAATGGGGTAATCCCCCTAAAAATAAAATTATATTATTACAAACATATCTAGCAGGAGACTTATACATATGGGATCAATATATAAGCAACATTTAATTTATAAAATAAGCCCGAAGATAAGTGGATAACTACTTCGGGCTTATTTTCAAATAAATGAATTGTTATCCTAATCACTGATAACGTACCGGTACTAATTCTTCAGTGCCAACATCATTCAAAACAGCCTTAGCTTGTGGAGTTACCATTGTAAACCTCTGACTGAGATAACGGAGCGCAGCGCCAAGCTCGCCATCCGGGCCGCCTGACTCCATTAGGTATTATCAATGTTTTCACAACCGAAAAACCTTGATATATTCAAGAATTATAATAAAAGAGTTATTTTCCTTTTGACGGCAAAATCCACACTTGCTCTAAAAAGGCACATAACTCTTTTGTTTTTTGGTCGATTTCCTCTTTTGTAGGTTTGTTGATAACGATAATTTTTATATCATCATTCTTTGCCATAAAAACACCCCTTTGAATATGAAAAATCCCACATTAAAGGTTACGCAACGTAGCCAGTACAAATTCCCATTCATACCATATTGGCGGGCGGCGGGACAGAAAACTGCTCTATCTACCGTTGCGGTCTTTTTGTATTTTCGTTTCGTATTGCGTTTGCTCCGTTAAATCTCGGTTGCGAGCAAAACCTCGATTCATAAGACGTGTTATCGGCTTACTACGCCGTTTCACGTCTATTAGCTGTTCGTTCCAATCTTTGTATTTTTTATCCGGTGTTCTGTCTATGTACTTGATTTTTGCTTTCTCAACCTCATTTATAAATTCTTCCCCTGCGCTGTCGTTGTCAACACATAAAACTATATCAGGTGCGCCAAATGCGCCCTTAAAAACCTCTAAACTATGTTTAACGACATTCATTTTCAATCCCGCCATTGAAATTAAGATGCATTTTTCAAGGCTTTTGTTTTCGTGGTCGAGTTTGTAATCAATAAAACTAATTAAATCTATTGCGCTTTCAAAAAATAGCGCATAATCAAATGTGTTATTGTCCGAAAATCTGACGTTGAAGCCATAACCATATTTGCTATTTGCTTTTATACCCTTGAAACGCTTTTTTGATGTGCCTTGAATTTCCGCCCCTACACAATTATTGTTTTCATCATGCATGAGGAAAAAGGCGTTGTTTGTTTGTTTTTCCAGAAACAATAGTTTTTTCGTAAAAAGGTAATTTATCATATTGTTACTAATAAATCTTGTATCATGCAAATATGTGTAGATTTTTTCATTATTGTTGCTTAGTGTTGTTTTATCAATCTCAAAAACCGTATCATTAGTTATTAGTTGCATTGGTTTTTGTTCGCTTACAGGAACTAATGCCGAAACTGCGTCTTTAAAACTCATGTTCATGTGCCTTACAAGGTAATCAATAGCATTTCCATGTTCCTGTTGACTGTTCCAATAATACGCATTTTCGGTAAATACAAGGCTGTCATGCTCCTTGTGTCTATACCTTCCCCTGCTTTTAAC
The DNA here is from genome assembly GCA_023690525.1 of Holotrichia oblita. NCBI lineage: Eukaryota > Metazoa > Arthropoda > Insecta > Coleoptera > Scarabaeidae > Holotrichia > Holotrichia oblita. The sequence goes on along the minus strand of JALQSN010000104.1, from coordinate 37,027 downwards.
AAGCGGGATACCCACGTTTAAAAGATATTCAGAGATATTCGCTTGACGTGCTTTTTTGATTAATTCTTTATCCATCATTTAGTCTTTCCTTAGTTTCCTGCAACAATATTTCTAACTCTATCGGCTCAATATCTTTAAAATATATTTCCACCAAATGGCCATATAGAAATAATCGGCGGTTTCTTTCTTTGCGTTGGCGTTCTTTGTCGCGGGCGATAATCTTTTTTTCTTGCTGTTTCATTTGCTCCATTTTCTCTCGTATTATTTGCAAACGTTTTTCTTCACTTTCAGTCATTGCAAGTTTCCCCCTTCATGCGGTTACGTTCTTCCACGTTCGCCCACAACAAATATATGCATATTTGCCGTTTGGCTTGCGTGTCCGAACGAATGATTTTTGCTCGTGCGTTTCGCACTCGCAAAAATCACCGCTAAGGGCGCATCTACACACCGCAAAGTGCGCGGTGTGTTTTTATAGCAACTTCGACAAGCCGTACTGCATACCATGTAGAGACTACATGAGGGCGGGGTGCGAAATGGCGATTTATTATTTAGACGTAAAACCAATCGGAGGTAATTCATGCCGTACTGCTGTAGGGGCATCGGCATACCGAGCGGGCGAAAAGTTATATAACCAAAATGACGGAATAACTCACGACTACACCAATCGGCGTGGGGCAGTTGGAGCGGCGGCATACCGTTCAAGCGATAAATTGCATGACGGCAGTGTGACGCACGATTTCACCCAAAAAGGCGGCATTGTTTACAGCGAAATCATATTACCGAAATACGCTCCCGAAAAGTATCAAATTAGGCCAATATTATGGAACTCCGCAGAGAAAGCAGAAAGAAACTGCAACGCACGTACGGCACGTGAAGTTGTGGTTGCCTTGCCTAACGAATTATCTACCGAGCAACAAATAAAGCTTGTACGGGATTATGTTCAGAGAAATTTTGTTGATGATGGTATGTGTGCCGATTTTTCCATTCATTCGGGGCATATTCACGAAAAGAAAGGCGAAATATATCCGTTTCAAGACTTGACAGTTCGCAAAGATAATCCTCACGCACATATACAACTTACGGTTCGCCCGATTAATATTGACGGCACTTGGGGCGCGAAATCGAAAAAAAGAATATATTCTCGATAAAAACGGCGATAAAATTAAGCTTCCAAGCGGTAATTGGAAAAGCCGAAAAATTGACAATACCGATTGGGACAAAGTAGAAACCCTGTTAAAATGGCGCGAAGATTGGGCGGTGACGGTAAACAAGGAATTTGAACGTCTTGGAATTGATGAGCGTATAAGCCATTTGTCACTAAAAGAACAGGGTATAGACCGAGAGCCGACGAAACATATGGGGCATGAGGCGTGGAATTTAGAAAAAAAGGGCATAAAAACAAAAATCGGAAACGATAACAGGGCTATTATGGTGCGAAATAAGGCTTTAGAGCAACATATACCTACGGCAGAGTATATGCACGAATTGAAAGAAGGACATTTTCTTTTGAATAAGGAAATTTCAACAATAAAGCTAGAATCCGAAAAAGTACAGCAAGAAATACAAGTCTTTAAAGCGCAAATGGAGGACATGGACGAACGCACACAATATATTTATTCTTTGAAAAATCGGCTTGAAGAATTAAAAACTAAGCGTCAAGGAATGGGATTTTTTACGAGCAAAAAAATTGTAGATGAAGAAATACAAAAGATTAAAAAGTCGCATGAACAAGCGGAAAACTTTTTCAAGCAGAAATATCAAATCGCCACCGATGAAGCTATGGCAAAGCTAGAACAGCTTAAAAATAATGTGAAAGACATGGAGCGTGTTCAAGAGCGGTTGCAAGACAGGCTGACTACGCTTGTTGAAGATAGAGAGGTTTTCGCGCTTGAATATAAGCGTCAGAAATTGCTTGCAGAAATTAGCCATGACTGGCAGAAAATACAAGAAGAATTAATTAAATTGGATAAAGCGACACGCTCAGAAGGGCAATCGGTACAAGACGATATTGCACGAACCCGAAGCGAACGTAATCTTGACGAAGTGACAGAAGAGAATTTAAAAGAAACATTAAAAGAAATGCGCCCCGAACAAATTAAGGCACTAACGGCACATTGGGAGCACGAAAAGGAGCATAAAAGGGAGCGAGAACGGGTACGGGAATATGAGCGGGGAAGATTTTAATCTTCTGATAATACGGAAAATGTTATTTCCCCATGTTCTTTCTCATAGCGTGAAATATGTTGTTTGCAGAGATGTTCTAATAAATTACTTAGACTCCTTGTTTCTTCTTTTGCAATGATTTTCATTTTTTGTAGAAATTCATCTTCCAAATGAAATGTAAATGGAGTTTTATTCGTAGGCATATTATCCCTCCTCGTATTTAACCGTAACATAACTGTCAAATATATGGTAGCTGAAAGAAATTTTCCTGTATATATTCACAGTTATTAAACTGTTAAATATATTATTGACAAAAAGGTACAAATTATGGTATAATATTATTAACAAATAAATTGCTCCGAAAAAATGTGCTTTTTGTGAATAGTATTATCCAAATTTTGTTTTTAAATATGGCTGTGTTAGCAAGACATATTTAAAAGCAAAAGGAGGTGATAATTATGGCTAACTTTGACAAGGGGGAGTATGACCAAGTTGTACGTGATAGAATAGCAAAATTTTTAAGAAAAAATCCACAAGCTACAGAAGAGGATCAAAAGAAGCTTGCCCAAATTTTGAAACAAAATCCACGTGCACTTGAGGCGTATCGTAAACGAAAGGCAGAGAATATTGAGATTGGAAGAACTCCGAATTTGCCAAAGAGGTGAAAACATCAGAATACTTTGAAGAAAAAACCTACGGCGCTAATCAATATAAGGTTTTTTCTTTATGCTTAGTTTTGGTAGATATATGCGTTGATATATTGATGATTTTTTTGGGTTAAAATTATACTAAGGTAAGGTGTATTTATGGGAGAATTTGATGGTTTCCGTTATGATATTGGAGAATTGCTTCGAGAAATTGTTAACCCTTATCGTATTGAAAAAATAAGGAATAAGAAAACAGGCGATTACTACCTCCTACCACTTTGGCACATCTTAGATGATGATGAAGTGGAACTAGCAGGGTGTAATTCATGCAAGCCGAAGAGTATGGCTGCTGATTACTGTATATTTGCATATGGTGTACTTGATATGCTGACTAGCGATGAAGACGAGTATCTTTATTTTCGAACAGATGATGTTTTAAGTTCAGATTTTTGCTAGTGTCTCAACTGTGGTGATTGCTGGTTGGTTGGTGATGAAAAGGCAAGGGATTTTCTTGATTCTGTTGATTTTCCACGTTCTATATTTGCAGTTGAACATAAAGCTTGTGGAAAAGTTACATTTTGCAAAGATAATAAGAGATGTGATAAATGTAGGCGAAAGATAGACATAAAAAAAGATATAAATATAAATGTTTGGGAAAAAACAATTATTGAAAATTTAAAAAAATATAAAAATTACCCGCTCGAATGATTTTACCGATATTCGAGCGCTTTTTTATTTTCAAAAAACAAGCATAAATTTGTCCGAAGCATATATACTGTAGAAATTATATAGGCAACCGATTTTGAGGTGGAATTTCTATGGAAGGTCATTTTTTTGGGACACTATGGCAGTTAGCAATGAAATTTATAGCGTTTTGGTTTAAATTGTGGTTTCGCATATTCACATATACAGGTCTTATATATCCATTTATTATATATCTTGGGTTTTCGTTATTAATTATTTTGGGTTATATTGAAACACCAAACAACACCATTGACGGGAACACATTTTTAATTTTTATAATAGTCTTTTTATTATCATTAATTCCAATGGTTATAACTTTCATATGGAACATAATAAAAACTATAAAATCAATAAGAGAAAAATTTTTCTCTAAAAAGAACGTTCATAGGCCATCAGTAGATAAAAAATTAAGAGGTAATAAAACATCACATGGGTTTGTGTTTGGTAAATACAGAAGAAAGACGGTTTTGAAGCCCGAATCAATAGACGGTCACATCTTAGTCGTGGGAGGCGTTGGAAGTGGTAAAAGCTCATGTATTGCTATTCCCACGTTGCGAAATTGGAAGAAAGGCGTTTTCGCTATTGATATGAAAGGCGAGTTATACGAAAAGACAGCGCGATACCGTTCGGATATAAAAGTTTTTAATCCGCAAAATGAAAACTCATACGGATATAACCCATATATATTTTTAAAACATAGTCGGAATCCGGCGCAAGAAGCCCGCGCAATCGCGCAAGCTGTTATCCCATTACCACCCGAAACAAAAGAGCCTTTTTGGATTGAGAGCGCGCAAAACATATTAACAGGCGCAATTTTGCACTATTATATGGAGTATTCATTTATTGACACGCTTAAAAAAATCCAATTTAGCAGTCCTCAAGATTTAATTAAAACTGTTGCAGAAAGCAAAAACGAAAAGGCGAGTTTATGCGTTGGTAGTTTCGTTGATATGGATAGCAAAACTTTATCGGGGATTTTTACAGAATTAAGCAATGCAATTTTAACCCTTGTAACCGATGACGAGATTGTTTCTGCACTATCACGCGTAAAAATTATCAGCCCTGACGATTTAGAATATGGTCAAGATATATACATACATATCCCGGAACACCTTTTGCGCCAGTGGAAAAACCTTTTAACGCTAATTATTAACCAATTTCTTACTTCTTTTGAAAAACGCGCCGAAAACAACAACCAACCAATTTTGTTTCTTCTTGACGAGTTCCCTAGACTTGGCAAAATCCCCGCTATTATTGACGGTTTGGCTACCCTACGCAGTAAAAAAATATCTATTTGTTTAATTATCCAAAGTTTGGCGCAGTTAGATATGATTTATGGAAATAATGAACGCAAAGTCATTTCAGACACATGCTCATATAAAGCCGTTTTAAACGCGACAGACGCAGACACACAGGAGTATTTCTCTAAATTAGTAGGAACTTACGACAGAACCCAGTTTTCAAGCAGTATCGCAAAAGATGCTTATATCGGCTTGGCTAAAAGCAAGAGTGCAAATAAATCTACAGAGGAAAAGCGCATCATTAAACCCGAAGAATTTGCAACTTTACAAGATATTGTACTTTTCACTCCGTTTGGCTTTTACAGAGTGAACAAAGCCCCCTATTATGTAGGTGAGTAAAAACACACGAAAAATGCGGGACAGCAAAAAAAGCGAGGGGTGGCAATGTTATAAGTCGCCTTTTCGCTATTTTCCATTTTAGACAAGTCAATTACTAGTTCTCTTTTAACCGTTTCAACTATTTTTTTGTAATTTACCATTAGTTTTCTTTTGTTATAAGTATAAGTTTTAGGACAAACCGCCTGCTCATATAAATATGTTGTAGAGGTGGTTTTTTATGTTAAATGAAAAATATCTATATAAAAAAATATTATCGCATTTTTTAGAATATTTTGACATTTTGGACAAGATATGTTATAATAATCATGGTTGTGAAAACATTTTCTTTTCAATTAGTGGAAAGGAGATGTTTGTTTGACACAGTACGGAGCTTGTTATATTCGAGTTTCCACAGATGAACAAACGGAATTTTCACCGGACGCGCAACTTCGCGTATTAAAAGAATACGCACGAAAGAACGATATTGTGTTATCAAAAAAGCATATTTACATTGACGAGGGCATAAGCGGAAAGACGGCACAAAAGCGTCCTGCATTTATGCAGATGATTGCAACTGCTAAGTCAAAGCCTAAACCTTTTGATGTGATACTTGTCCATAAGTTTGACAGGTTTGCACGTTCACGTGAGGACAGCGTTGTTTACAAATCTTTACTAAAGAAGGAGGCTGGCATAAAGGTAGTTTCAATTACCGAAAGCATTGAAGATGATAAATTTTCTGTTATTCTTGAAGCAATGCTTGAAGCGATGGCAGAATATTATTCTCTAAATTTAGCAGAAGAAGTTAAAAAGGGAATGACTGAAAAAGCTTTGCGAGGCGGTTATCAAACTACACCGCCGTTTGGGTACAATTTGGTTGATAAAAAACTTATAATCGAGCCTAAAGAAGCTGAAACAATTAAGTTTATATTTAACCAATTTGCTAATAAGCAAATGGCACTTCGCGCACTTGCTAGTTATGTAAATGACTTAGGAATTAGGACAAAGCGCGGTAATTTATTTGAAAACAGAACTATTGAATACATACTGAACAACCCTATTTATATAGGCAATGTACGTTGGACACCCACAGGAAAGACAAGGCGTAATTATCACAACCCTGATAGCATTATTGCAAATGGCACTCACGAACCTATTATAGATATGGAGTTGTGGGAAAAGGTTCAAACAGCCTTGAATGTTCAAAAGGAAATGTATGGTAAATGGCAAAAACCTAATGCTCAATTAAAAACTTGGCTTAAAGGTTTAGTACGTTGCGGTAATTGTGGCAATACTCTCGTAAATAGTGCAATTACATATATGCAATGTAACAGCTATGCAAAAGGGGCATGTAATGTCAGTCATAGTATTACTACTGAAACTCTTGAAAATTTGGTTTTAGAAGAATTAAAAAGCACGTTTCAAAACAAGCTTGAAGTATCTATTGTTCCTAAAGCGCAAGATATTGAAACCTCTAATGAATTTGACTTGTTACAGAAAAGACTTGATAAGCTAAACACAAAAGAAAATCGCATAAAAGAAGCATATCAAGACGGAATCGACACGCTAGAAGAATACAAGGAAAATAAGAAAAAACTTGAAACGGAGCGTAAAACCATACAAGAGCAATTAAGCGGTATTAAAACAAAATTAATTAACGGAAATGAACCAGACAAAACAATTACAAAACGTATCGAGAATGTTTATACCCTTTTAACTGATAATTCTATAAACATAGAAACCAAATATAAAACAGCACATTTTTTAATAAATAAAATAATATATGATAAACCCAAAAAACAGCTAATTATTGAGTATAAGTAGCACTAATTGGAAATAAATCCCAAATGGCTTCAGCACCGCCATATTGTGCAATTATTATTTTCGCCAGTTTAGGGTCTTTATTTTTTATTTTAACGGGATACTCAAGCTTTTTTTCATAAATCCACATTATTATTTCCCCTCTCCGAAAAGTTCAAAATTTAATTGCTCTTGCCAAGGCCAAGGATCATTAACCCAATCGAAGGTATCTCTGCTTAGAGAACGGTACGAACATAAAGGACCGTAAAGTTTTTCGTACTGCATACGGCATTTATCCGCTTTCATAACCGTTTCGTTATATTTAGCGATTGCCTCACTGTCGTTTGTGTGGGTATCTAAATATAAATGCAGGTCAAGTGCTGTGAAATCGAGTATTGTCAGTGTTTTTAATAATTCATCCCTACCCATTTTCAAACCTCCCTTTAAACCGATATAATCCGATAGCTTGTTTAATATTCATTTTTCTCGTGCGGATAATGCTCTTTACAGACTGAGTCGCTCTTTTTCTTATAAGGTCTGTAAAGCTCCGGATAAATTGTGCCTTTTATTAATCTAGCTTCGTCTGTGTAAAGGTCGCACATGAATTGAATCGGAACATATGCTCTTGCCAGCTCTTTTACCGCTATTACCGGTTCATAGCAAATACAGGTTTTTTCACCGTCGGTATGCGCTGCGATAAATTCAGAATTGTGTACTACCATCCCATTATACCTCCCCTTAGAAATCATGTGATAATAGTTTATTCAATGTTTATTATCTTGTTACAACAAAGAAGCCCTGTCATTTTGACAGAGCTTCTTTTTATCCAATAAATATTTGCGTCCAGTAACCTGAGGCGTAACCTACGCCTATTTCTGTAAAGCTTGGATTTAATATATTTTTCTTATGACCTTCCGAGCTCATCCATGATCTCATTACATCGCTTGCAGTTTTTTGACCTTTAGCGATATTTTCACCGGCTGTTTTGTACTTTATATTAAAGTTCTTAAGCATTTCAAACGGAGAGCCGTATACGGGCGATGTGTGATCAAAATAATTTTTATCCCGCATATCTTCCGATTTTATTCTCGCAACTCTCGCAACCTCCCAGTTCATCTTTAATGGCTTAAGCTGATGCTTAGCTCTCTCTTTGTTTACGAGCTCTACCACTTGTTCCTCAAGGCTAAGAGTTTCTTCATTAACTAAAGGGACATAAACTACATTGCCCGGATATATAATATCCGGATTTTTAAATTGCGAATTTGCCGATATTATCTCCGAAAGCCCAACTTGATATTTTACCGCTATTTTCCACAAACTGTCGCCTTGCTGTACTGTGTAAGCATCTACCAAAGCTAATGCTGGCGTGTTAAATAAAACCGATGCTATTAAGAATACCGGTATAAATTTTATTAAATTCTTTTTCATATATTCCACCTCTTGATATATTACTTGGGTTTCTAAATACACCCCGTTTTTTTACATATTTATGCAGAAGCTCGAAAACATTGTCCTCCTATGTTGCCTTTTTGCCGTTGGAATGTTGGGTGAATCGGTTTTTCGTTGAAATATGTTTTCGGCGTTAAATATAGTATTCCGCCGAGTGTTTTTTTAATGCTGGATGTCAGTGGACAATAAGACAATGTTTGAAAAAAAGAATGATTTTTTATTATATTGTTCAATTTGATTTTATTTTAACATCGTATCAAAGGAGGTGATTTATATGATTATAAGTCAAATGGTCGAAAACAAGCTGCTTATGCGTTACGACGCTGATGCTTCTTTAATCTATCACGATTTGAATACCCTGATTTCAAATGACGACGTTTACGCATCGGCAGAGGCTATAAGCTCACTTCAAGAAAAAAATTTGAAATATGTCGGCAGATTATCAACCTATTTTATGTTTTCGTAAAATTTAAATTTTAAAAGGAGGTGATATAAATTGGCAAAACAAGCTATCATAAAAAAAGTTACACTAAATCTAAAATATAAAAATCAAATAAGCCCTTTCTACTTCTCGCATATTAAGCTTGCGGCGCAGGATCAGGGTATTTATGACACAGCGCAGGCAATCCTCGCATTGCAAGATGTTAGTACTAACGGTATATTTAAAATTGTTGAAAGAGAAATTGCAGATTAATTCGTAAGGAGGTTATCTATGAGCGTCAAAATAGCATTATATTTTAACACCGATAAAGGAAAAACTTACACATTATCTATACCCGAAGGAAAAACTCCGCTAATGCTTACTAAGCAAAACTTAATTGATAGTATGGATAAAATTTTGACGGCAGGTATCGTTGATACTAAAGCTGGAAATTTATCCTCAAAGAAAAAAGCGGCGATTATCGAAACACAAACCAAAACAATTAAGTTATAATTTATTTATACTCAACACCGAAAACATATTCCGACGACAAGTCGATTCGCCGAACGTTCCAACGGCTAATCGGCGACAGAGGCGGACAATATTTTCGAGCTTTAGTATATCAAGCACTCCTGATATGTTTATCGGGAGTGCTTTTTTATATAGCAATTTTCGCAATGTAATCAGCAATATATGACGATGTGATAGCTGCTGTTTTTGTGTACAATTTAAGTTGCTAGGATAAAAAATAATGTGAGGAGGTTTTTTATGTTTTCGGATCAATTCAAAAACCCATCAAATGAATACCGGATTAAACCTTTTTGGTTTCTTAACGGCGATTTGGACGACGACGAGCTAAAAAGACAGCTTTTTGAAATGAAAGAAAAAGGCATCGGTGGTGTTTTTATATGTGCAAGACAAGGCTTAAAAATACCGTATTTATCAAAAAAGTGGTTCGGTAAAATTAAAACAATATGCGATTATGCAGATTCCATCGGTTTAGAAAACTGGTTATACGACGAATATCCGTACCCAAGCGGGATAAGCGGCGGCGAGGTTGTGCTTAAGCATCCTGAAGCAAAACAAAAAACCTTAGTAAATATATCGCGTATTGTAGACAGCAATGAGGTATATATAGACCTTCCGTTTGCGGATGTAGTATATGCTGCCGCGTTTAGGATACGCGACGGGATTGATTTTTCAGATAAAATAGATTTGCTTGACGATATAGGTAATCTTCAACGGCAGGAGCTATATCAGCGCACAGGGCTTACCGAATATAATTCTAAACGTTATTTTTCATATGAGCCTCACAAATATCTGACAGTATCACTTCCCGATGGCAAATGGCAAATTCTTGTCGTATTACAAAAAGAAATTGAAAACTTTAAATATTATGGTACATATATTGACCCATGCAATAGGGAAGCTATGCAAACTTTTATCGATACAACCCATCAAAAATATAAACAATATCTGGGCGAAGGTTTTAGCTCCGTAAAAGGTATGTTTTCAGACGAAGTCGGATTACAAGGCAGCATACCCTGGACAAAAGAAGTCATCGGATATATGAATGAAAAATACGGTTACAGCGTATCTGATTTTGTTCCTGCTTTGTATTTAAACGATTTTCCCGATGCGTACAGAATAAGGTTTGAATATTATTCTGCTATCCACGATTTGTTTAGAACAAATTATCATAAGCAGGTATCCGACTGGTGCGATGAAAACGGAATTTCTCTTGCAACAGAGGTTCCTTCTATGAGGATGTCTACGCAGTTATACTCACACATCGTCGGCGGAGATACCGCTCACGAAAAAATTGGTAAAAGTTTTGAGTACGCTGTAGAAAAAAATCTTTACAGTTACCGCAGCAACCCGAAATCCGTCAGCTCGCTTACAAGGCAGCTGGATCAATACTTCGCTATGATTGAGGCGTTTCACAGTATTGGTTGGTCTATGACTATCCAAGACGCGAAATGGATGATAGACCGTCTTGGCGGCTTTGGTATAAACTTTTACAACACCCACGCCGCGTATTATACGATGGAGAGCATCGTTAAACACGACGCGCCGCCGTCGCAGTTTATCCAGAACGCTTACTGGAAGCATTATAAGCTTTTAAGCGATTACGCCGGAAGAATGAGCCTGTTCGTCAGCGAAACGGACACTTTAGCTAAAATTGCGGTTTTAGACCCTGTTTCAAGCCTGTGGATGCTTTTATGCAATCCGTTTTTAAGCTATGCTTATAAAGGTTTGGATGAAAAAGAAGAGCTTAAGGCTAAAAAAATTAAAAATTACTGGGGCGATATTAGGAAAGAAATGATATACTCTGGTGTGGATTTTGATAACCTGGATGCTGATATTTTAGAAATGGCAGAGGTTAAGGATGGGAAAATCTATATAGGCAGAGCCGAATATAGTGTGCTGATTCTTCCTCCGATGATTTCTTTAGAAGGAGAAGCGGCGAAGAAAATTAAAAAATTCACCGAAACCGGTGGAACACTTATAAGCGTTGGTATGCTTCCATATATAGATATAGGTTATGAAGGCACAGAAAACCTTTTCAAAGAGATGTTCGGCCTAGACGGCGCAAAAATAGATTTTTGGAACGGTGCACCCGAACCAAGACTTGTTTCAAACGGTTGCAAGCACTTTATACAAACCGGTGGAGAAAGCTTTTCGCCAGCAGAATACGATATGCTTTACAGCCTTATAAAGCCTGAGATTGACGACGGCATAAACATCGAATATGACGCGAAATTCGCACATACACTGCTTATAACCAGAAGATACGATAAAAATGGCGGGAAATTTATTTTCATTTCAAATCAAGAAAATAACACAGTCGATATACGTATAACGCCGGATTGCCGTTTTGAGGAATATTCTCTTGCGGACGGTACTGTTAAAGCTTCGCCGTCATTATTCAGTCTTGCACCTTTTGAGAGTAGGGTGTTAAAAGTTTCCGAAGAAACCAAAGCGGAAGAGGATGCTGCTTTCGACGGAGAAATAATAATTGATACGTCAAATAAGATGGAATTTTCGATTGATGGTGATAATTCGCTGCCTTTCGATAATTTTGATATTTCGACCGATAAAGTAAATTGGTATCAAGTCGATGTTGCTACAATAGATAATCAAATTTCTTCCTGTGAATTAATCAACGAGAAGGATGTTTTCGCCGTAAAGAATCAAGGTTTCGGCTTGCCTAAAACCATCAGCTTCGCATATCCGAAAACTGTTTATTACAGAAAAACCTTTATATGCGAATTTGTGCCGGAAAACATTAATTTATTAATGGATGAATCCACCATACTTAGCGAATATGAAATTTACCTTAACGGCAATAAAATAACCCGGGCAGATTTTGCCAAGGTTTTTGTAAACGACATTCATAATATAAAATGCCCTGTCGCAAAATATGTCAAGACAGGCGAAAATGAGATTTTTATAAAAGTCACCGTAAACAACAACTGGGACGGCGTACGTGATAATATATTTATAACAGGGGATTTTTCTTTAGCGAAAAATGAAAATGGTTTTTATATAACAAAACCATCTGAAACTAACGTAATAGACCATCGTTTTATTGACGGGTATCCGTTTTTTTGCGGAACTTTCAGCTTTAAATCGTCATTTAACGTTGCTAACCCGAAGGGTAAGTATAGGCTAACACTCTCCGAACAGAGAATTTATGACTGCGTTGAAATATTGGTAAACGGCAAAAGCTTAGGAACAAAAGCCTTTACACCATATTTCTGGATTGCTGAAGGTTTGGCAGAGGGCAATAACAGTATCGAAATAAAGCTCACAAATACCCTTATAGGTATGTTGGAATGCGGTTATTTCGATTATACATCGCATAAATTTGTCAAACTGTAATCACTTGGCGACATACCGGTTAATTTGCGGAATGACCTATAAAAACTGGAATAATCGTCAAAGCCAAGCTCTCGGCAGACATCGCTTACAGAATAGTTTTTTATAAGCAGCTCTTTTGCCAAATTAACTTTTTTATTTGTGATATATTCCAGTACAGTATATCCCGTTGTTTTTTTAAACAGATGGCATAAATAGAATTTATTTATGTAAAAATTTTTTTCAAGCTCGTCAAGCGTTATTTTTTTATTGGCGTTTGCGGCGATATAATTTAATATGTCATAAATTTTTTTGTTATACAAGCTGTCTTTCTCATATATATCGGCGGCAGAGCCGGCATAAGCCTTTCCTGTTCCTACAAGAAGCTGTATTAAAAAAGATATCATCATTGCGTTTTTTCCGGGAAGCCCTGAGCGGCTCCATTCGAATATGCGGCGGAAGCATTCAGGCAAACCATGTTTGTCTGCCAGTCCGCCGCTTATTTTATTTCCATGACCAGGTTTTTTATTTTCAAAAATACTAAGCAGGTTGTATTCGGGAGTGCTTAGAGCGGCAACCGTCGACGGATTAAAATATATATATATCCGCTCATACGGTATGTCGGTGTTTATTATCGTCCTGTGTACTTCATCAGAGCCGATTATCATCACATCCATCGGTTCAAGCTTGTATATGCGTCCGTTTATGCTAAAGGATACATCGCCCTGCATAAGCATATAAAGCTCATGCCCGTTGTTTGTATGGGTATAATATGCTGCCTTCATCGGGTTTTCTGTATATACTTTTTTTATTATTATATTATTAGCAACGCTGGCAGGCACTTAAATTCCCCCTTCTTTATAATCCATCTTATTTTATTTCCCATTGTAATAAAAATTCGACAATCGCTTTGCGGTCAAGGTTCTCAGCAGTTACCGGCGCATTGCTGTTTATAACAAAATCACTGATATAAGCATATAACAGATGTGTTTCTATTAGCTCATACCTTGAAAACAATTCCTGCTGACGCTTCTCAATTTCTTCGTATCCTACTTCCGCCATTTCATTCATGTTTTCATACAAATAATAGAATACCTCATATTCATCCACTTTGGTCTTGATTATAACGGCTTCTAAGTCCCATTTAAAGAAGAACTCTGTATTTATATCTGAAAAATCGTTGAAATCAATCCAATTCCATTCATAATGGTAGTATGAAAAACTGCTCCTAAATGAATTCATAACTGTCATCCAACGTGTTTCGCCAGTTTGCTTGTCCTTATAAAGTTCAAACTGCGCGGGTATTTGATCTTCTATATTAATTTGTTCTGTTCCGTGTTCCGAAAAATGTAAAACACTGTAAACCCACATATTGGCCCCGTAACCAGAGACATAAAAAAACAATTCGGGAATACCGTCAAAATCAACGTCTAAGAGCATAAAATAAGGCGGATAGTCGTCCTGCATAAAAAAGTCGGCGTAAGCCTCCGCCCACTCATTGTTTTTGGCAGAAGGAGCAGGATCAACCGTTGGTTCAGGAGTAATTATAGGCGTCGTTGCAGCCGTTGGAGTATTTTTTGCGTTGTCTTTATCGCTTGATTTGCATGAAACAAGGCATAAAAAACAAATAACTATTAAAAAAATATTTTTTCGCACATTTTCATTCCTTCTCTATTGATATATTTTTATTTTTTATAGCTTGCCGCACGCAATAATCCGTAATCTCGGTAATTAGTTCGAATGGCATTGGTCTATTCCACGGAAGCTGAATCGTACCTTTGTTAAATTTATAACCTTCGTTACTAAGGCGTTCGGCAAACGCGCTAACACAATCCTCACCAGGATATAAGCCCAAGTGGTTCTTTGATGCAGCAAAATGAATTAAATTTTCATGTTGCCAAAAGGTTGGCATTTGCCATGATATTTTTTCTGTTGCGTCCGGCGCGGCTGCACGTATGGCTTCTCTGACACGCTGTAAAATATTACGCAGTTCCTCCGGCGCTTGCTCTATATAGTCGTCTATGGTAGCCGGAGCGAAATTACAATAATGACTCTGGTTTGTGTTTTTAAAACTGCGTCCGCATTTAGTACAAATCCACATGTTACATCTCCTTTTCTTTTAATATATTTGCAACTGGTTGTATTTCAAACTTCGCAAATAAAAATTTTGTTTTATTTTCTTAAGAATAAATTAATTATACTTTATATCAAAAAAAAGAACAATTACTGCCATACTAAACGAAAAATTTTTGAGTAGTATCACCGCAGATTTCCTAAAATATGCTATACTTGATTAAAAAGCAAGGAGAATGGTGATATGCCGGTGAAAATGATCGTGACCGATTTGGATAGAACGCTTTTACGAAATGATAAAAGTATTTCAGCTTACACTGCCGATGTATTATGCAGATGTCAGAAGCGTGGAATTAAAGTTGTATTCGCAACCGCAAGGCCAAAACGAACGGTAAAACACTTTTTTAGCAGTGTTCCAGTTGATGCTCTCATCCTGCATAACGGAGCTGTAATATATATCGGTGACGAACAGTTTTATAGCTGCGGAATTACGGCGAAAAACGCAAAAGACATATTGCTTTCTATCAGCCGGGATTGGCCTGAAGCTAATCTTTCGGTGGAGATTGACGATATGTTTTACGCCAATTTCGATGTTTCAATTATATGGGATAATACGCAGGCAATACAAACGGATTTTACGGTTCTGCCGGACAAACCTGCTGATAAAATCATAATTGGTGTTTCGTCGATGGAAGACATCGACCGTTTTTCTCAATATCTTTCAGATGATTTATATATTGAAATGAACGACGGTAAGCTTGGTCTGATTATGCACCGCAGTGCGGCAAAGCAAAACGCTGTAAAGATACTCGCCAGTTATTGGGGTATCAGCATGAATGATATAGTAGCATTCGGAGATGATTACAATGATCTGCAAATGCTTCGCGATTGCGGTATGGGAATAGCTATGAACAACGCGTTGGATGAAGTAAAATCTGCCGCCAATTTCATTTGCGGCACAAACGAAAATGACGGTGTGGCGAAATGGATTGAGGAGCATGTATTATGAGAGCAGATGTGCCAGAATTAATATTCATATCACGCAATGATTTCCGAGAATGGCTGACAAAAAACTCTGAAATGAGCGAAGGTGTTTGGCTTGTGTTTGGAAAATCAAAAGCGGTCGTTACTTTATCCGCGAATGACGCTTTAGAAGAAGCGCTATGTTTTGGGTGGATAGACGGTCAAATGAAAAGTGTTGACAGCACTAAATATTTGAAATACTTTGCGAAGCGTCGTGCCAAGAGCGTGTGGTCTGAAAAAAACAAGAAAACGGTTGAAATGCTGCGAAGCAAGGGAATAATGACTGAATTGGGTGAACAGGCCGTAGAAAATGCAATACAAAACGGGACATGGGACGCTCCTAAAAACGTTCCGATTACCGACGATCAAATCGATGCATTCTCTAAAGCGTTAATTGGTAAATCGCCGGCATACGAGAACTTTAATAATATGTCAAAATCTGTTCGGCGCGCATACACAGGGAGATACTTATCGTTTAAGAATGAGGAAGCCCGGCAGAAAGATTTTAATAAAATTATAGAAAGGCTTAACAACAATTTAAAGCCTATGTGATTTTTCGGAGGGATGAATATGCTACCGCAATCTTGGCCTGATTGTGATAAAACCGTACATCGGTATATCACAGGTTTTGTGGATTTATTAAAACAAATATTGGGAAACCGTCTTATCGGCGTCTACCTTCATGGTTCTCTGGCGATGCGCAGCTATTTTCCGCCGAAAAGCGATATGGATATATTGATAGTGGTAGATAGGAGCCTCGAAGCTGACTTTGCGAAAGAAGTGAACATCGCTATTGCTCGGTATGCGGAAATACGTCCGACAGTTGGCAGTATCGAATGCAGTGTGATAACTTATGATACGGCGGAAAACGTACCGGATGAAATACCTTATGAGCTGCATTACAGTGAAATGTGGCATCAAAGAATATTAGATAATCAGATTGTATATGGTATCCGGCAAATTGACCCCGATCTTCCGGCGCATCTAATGTGCGTGAAAAAGCGCGGTATTTGTCTGTACGGAATGGAAATAGACGAGATTTTTGGAGAGGTAAGCTGGAAAAACTTCGTACTTGCAGTGCTAGATGATTTCGATTGGATTGTTGAGCATGAAAACATCTGCGAATCACCATATTATGGTGTTTTGAATATTTGTCGTGTTTTACAATTACTCAAAGAAAACAATTATAAATATCTAAGTAAATATGAAGGTGCGGTATGGGGAATCAAGCATCTGCCAAGCGAGTATACTCCACTGATAGAGAAAGCGTTGTCGGTTTACAATTCTGATGCATTAATTACGAAGGATGAGCGGAAAACGGGCGGCATAGTTTGGGATAAGTCTGCACTGCTTGCTTTACGTGATTACGCAAAGAGGGAAAAATTAGTTTTGTAAAGATATGGAATGCGAATTAGAGCCGTCGGAATATGTAGGAAGGTGATAGTGTGAATTGTTCAAGCTGCGGAAAGCCTTATCATGCAAATCAAAAATTTTGCCGCCATTGCGGAGCTGCGGTTGCACAAATTAAAAAGAAGAAAGGGAAGCTGGTATTTCTTTTTTCTATGTTTCTTATAATTGCAGCGGCGGTGGGAGCCGTTTATTATTTTCACCATAATGATATAGGCGGAATCGTTGGCGAAGCCATTCCCACTGTCACACCAGCTCCGACTTTGACAGAAGTGCCTTATATTACAGAAAAACCAATAATATCGGATAAACCTGTTGAAACAGAAAAACCGGTAATTTCAAATAAGCCTGTTGAAACTGAAGCGCCTCATGTCTTAGTGACAAAGATACCGGCGGAAAAATCTTCTCCGCTGACAGACTTTGAATACGCGGTTTATGATAATTATGCGGCAATATTAAAATATACCGGCAGTGATACAGAAGTCGCAATACCGCTTTCGATAGACGATAAACCGGTCACAAACATCGGTGATTACGCTTTTTACGGATGTAATGTAAACAGCGTTAAAATTCCCGAAACAGTTGATTATATAGGCGAAGCCGCATTCCTAGATACCCAGTGGTATAACGATCCAGCGAATTATAAAAATGGTTTTTTAATAATAAACGATATATTAGTGAGATATAACGGAGCCTCAACGAATGTGAAAATCCCTGACGGTATAGCGTCGATATGCGCGGGGGCGTTTTTGGAATGTACGCAAATAACAGAGGTGACCATACCTGAAAGTGTATGGTATATAGGCGGCGCGGCATTTTATGGCTGTACAGGCTTAAAAAGCGTCGAATTGCCGGACAGTGTTTCTTATATAGGCGACGTAGCGTTTCTAAGCACACCTTGGCTTGAAGAAACAGCCGCTTCAAAAGGCGGAATGTATATATATAAGGATGTATTGCTTAGATACAATGCACAAAACGCCTCCGCTGTTATTCCCGATGGAGTAGCGGCAATATGCGGAGGCGCATTTTTTGAATGTGTAAATTTAAAAAGCGTGACGCTGCCCGATAGTGTGACACATATAGGGCGTGTCGCTTTTCATGGTTGTTCGGCGCTTGAAAGCATTACAATACCAAACGGAGTAACATATATAAGCGATTATACATTTACGCTGTGCAGCTCTCTGATACGGGTTACGATACCGGATAACGTAACGCATATCGGAGAAAATGCATTTTATGGCTGCGTAAGCTTAACCAGTGTTGTAATACCGAAAAATGTAGCTTATATAGGCGCAAATGCCTTCGGTCTTTGCTTTTTTTTACAATCTGTATATTTTGAGGGTGATGCTCCGGTTTATAACGGTGCACGCTTCGGAGATTCACCTAACATGAATATATATTACAGGGATAAAGCTTCCGGCTGGACAAACCTGTGGTATGAAAGACCCGCTACTCAAGCGGCTTGGTAAATTCTATCATATTTAAACGGTGGTGCCTGCGTATAAACTGCTTTTGCAGCTTGATATTTTTGCGTTCTTGAATGGCTATGCTTCCGCAGAAAGTTTTCCACATCCGCTGGTACCCTTGCTCGTTTTCTGAAAATTCGATATTGGCAAACTGCCCGACATCGGCAATATACCATTCAGAAGTATCGTAAAGCGAAGCAATACCGCGTTTCACATCGTGTATAATCCATTTTTGCTCCGCTAGTCTCTCGGCGAAATGCTCCGATATAATCGGTAAAACGTTATGCTTTGGGGTAATTTTTGCATAATATATTTTTTGCGCGGTTTCGGAAAATCGGCAAAAACCCTTAAGAAGATGCGCCTCGCATGTTACGGCTTGGGCGTATTTTTGCGTGTTTAAGACATAATCGAGCTGCTTGTAGTTATCAAGCAGCCCTTTTACTTTAAATCCAAGCAGAGCGTATTTAAAAAGGTCGATGTATTTTCCTTCGTCGTTATTAAGAAAAGCATTGTATAGATTTTCGGCGGCGGACATATTTCTTTTTATAGCAGTAAAAACTTTTTCAGCTTTTTCTCCGTCAGAATCTATATAAATATATTCAGAGTCTAATACCTGTTGAAACCCGTCTCCCTGAAAGGGACGTTCATTGTATATAAATCTCGGGACAAGCTTTTCATAATAATAAGCGTGAATTGTATTTAAAAAACCATCAAAGCTTCCATCGAAAACAAATATTATATCTCTCCCGTTATGCACTTTATGAAATCCTCCTTAGGCTGAAGATACTCATACAAAGTGAGCTGTTCGGTATTTTGATGATGCTCGCTTAGTTTCATTTCGAGTATCTCACTGCGCATTGCGATTTTTTCATACATTTTACCGTTGCATGTTATGAAATACTTTGCGCGTTTTAACACAATCCCAAGCTTTTTTAAATTATGAAAATCTAACTTGCCGACACGCCGCGCCTCGACGATACGTTTCGCTGAGCGAAGCCCAATTCCGGGCACGCGGAGCAGCATGTCATGCTCGGCTGTGTTTACCTCTACAGGGAATAGTTGCAGGTTGTGTATAGCGTAGTTACATTTCGGGTCGTAATTCAAGCTTAAGTTTTCGGTATTTTCATTAAGAATTTCCTCGGCTTTAAATTTATAAAACCTTAAAAGCCAATCTGCTTGATACAACCTATGCTCACGCAGCAGCGGCGGGGCAGTGGTTGGGAGCAGGGGATTACTGCCCATCGGAAGGTATGCGGAGTAAAACACACGTTTAAGAGAATATTTATGATACAGGTTTTCGGAAAGGTTTATAATTTTCCTGTCGGTATCGCTGGTTGCCCCCACAATTAATTGTGTGCTTTGTCCGGCGGGTACAAAATTTGGCGCGTGTTTAAACAATGCAACTTCGTTTTTTGATTGGATAATTGCGTTCTTCACTAAACCCATCGGGCGGATAATGTCCTCTTTACGCTTGTCCGGCGCAAATTTTTTCAAACTTTCCGAAGAGGGGAGCTCGATATTGACACTCATACGGTCTACAAGAAAGCCAAGCGCGCTGATTAAGCGGGGGTCTGCTCCGGGGATAGCCTTGGCATGAATATAGCCGTTAAAGTTGTACTTGTTCCGTACCAAAGATATTGTTTTATATAGAATCTCCATCGTATAATCCGGACTTTTTATAACAGCAGAGCTTAAAAATAACCCCTCAATATAGTTGCGTTTATAAAAACTTATAGTAAGATCGGCGACTTCATCGGGTGAGAACATCGCGCGCGGAACATCATTAGAACGTCTGTTGTAGCAGTATTGGCAGTCATATATGCAATAATTTGTTTGAAGGAT
This sequence comes from Holotrichia oblita, assembly GCA_023690525.1. Classification (NCBI taxonomy): domain Eukaryota; kingdom Metazoa; phylum Arthropoda; class Insecta; order Coleoptera; family Scarabaeidae; genus Holotrichia; species Holotrichia oblita. Next base: position 16,515 of record JALQSN010000104.1, on the reverse strand, counting down.
TTTTAACAACGATATACAGCGCCCGTCCGAGGAGAAACTATGGCATATACCGCATGCGGCTGCGCTGCCTAGCGTGCCTTTTTGCGATTTACGGTCAACGCCGCTGGAGGTGCAGGCGACATCGTACTTGGCCGCTGCCGAAAGGATTTTTAATTTTTCTTCAACATTCATAACATATTTCCTTTCGCAATTTTTATTTTATTATACCACAAAACAAATAAAAAATCAAACGAACGTTCAAATTAAAATTGCAAAAATATGCCATGTATTTTTTAACACTAAAAATGTGGACTTGACGCGCTTTTTGTTTTATAATGAAGTTATAAACTAACATCCAATAGGGGGAGATATTTTATGGAAAAAATATTCAAGGAGGGTGCTGCAGTTTATAAGACGTGCGGCGCAAACATTCGTAAAAAACGTAAGAACCTTAATCTTACAACAGATCAGCTTGCGAAAATGATGGGTATATCAAATACTTTTCTTGGTTTGATAGAACGCGGAGAACGCGGCATGGTTTTACCTAAGCTTGTTAAACTTTCCAAGTTGCTCAATACAACTATTGATGAGCTTGTTACAGAATCAGAAGCTTAAAAAACCAGACACGGATTTAATACAAATCCGTGTCTGTTTTTATTTTATAAAAATAATTGCCTAAATTCATCGCCTGAAATTTTTTCTTTTTCTTTAAGCATATCGGCTGTTTTATGCAATACTTGGATATTATCATTTATGATACGTAATGCTTCCTTATACGCGGTTTCTACTATGCGTTTAATTTCGGAGTCGATCGTCGAAGCAACATTCTCGCCATAATTCCTAGCGTGTGCCAAATCGCGGCCGATAAAAACCTCATCGTTGTCGTCGCCGAATTGTATTGGCCCAAGTGCTTCGCTCATGCCGTATTTAGTAACCATGCTTCTTGCTATCGACGTAGCTCTTTCTATATCAGATGATGCACCTGTTGTTATATCGTTAAGAACAAGCTCCTCCGCGGCGCGGCCGCCTAAAAGTGATACAATGCTTTGTTCCATGAAGCGTTTGGTTATATAGCCTCTGTCCTCGCCCGGAAGCGGCATAGTGTAGCCGCCAGCAACTCCCGTTGGTATAATGGATATTATATGAACGGGGTCAAGCTCGGCGAGCTTCTCAAAAAGTATTGCATGGCCTGCTTCGTGATAAGCCGTAATATTTTTTTCCTTTTCAGATATGACGCGGCTTTTCTTTTCTGTACCTATACCTATTTTAACAAGAGCTTTTTTAAGTTCTTCGGTGTCTATTTCTTTTTTATCAGCACGCGCTGATAAAAGTGCGGCTTCGTTAAGAAGATTTTCTAAATCGGCAGGGGTGAAGCCGGATGTTGTTTGCGCTATTTCTTTAAGGCTTACATCTGCGGCCATCAATTTGCCCTTGGCATGTATTTTAAGCACCGCTTCGCGGCCTTTAACGTCCGGCTTGCCAACCACTACGCGCCTATCGAAGCGTCCGGGGCGCAGCAGTGCGGGGTCTAGGATATCAGGACGGTTAGTAGCCGCTATTATTATAATGCCTTCATTAACGCCGAAGCCATCCATTTCGACAAGCAGCTGGTTAAGCGTCTGTTCGCGTTCGTCATGTCCGCCGCCCAAGCCTGCGCCGCGCCTGCGTCCGACTGCGTCAATCTCATCAATAAATATAATGCAAGGTGAATTTTTTTTGGATTGTTCAAACAAGTCCCTCACGCGTGAAGCGCCTACACCGACGAACATCTCAACGAAATCAGAACCGGATATACTAAAAAACGGAACGCCGGCCTCACCGGATACTGCTTTTGCCAGATACGTCTTGCCTGTTCCAGGCGGGCCGACCAACAGTATGCCTTTTGGTATACGTGCGCCTATTTCAATGTATTTTTTGGGAGCTTTCAAAAAATCTACCAGTTCTTCAAGCTCTCGCTTTTCTTCCTCAAGCCCGGCTACCTGTTCGAAAGTGATTTTACGTTTATCATCTACAACAATTTTGGCGGCTCTTGCCGAACGCCATGACGCGTCCGCCGCCGCCTTGCATCTGCTGCATTATAAATATTAATAAGAATACGGAAACAACAAGAATTATTATAGGTATTATTAATTGCCCTAAAAGGCCGGTTTTTGCTCCTAAAGCCGTTTTGACGGTATAATCCTTAACCGAGAGCTCTTTTTCAACAGTTTCCATAAAAGTATCAAGTGTTATGATGTCTAATGTGTACGGCGTTTGATTGTCTTTTAGATATACTTTGACTTGTCCGGCGTTGCCCAATTCAGAATCCTTTTTTATTTCCAGTTTTTCTATTTGATGATCCCTTATTTGTTTCAAAAGTTCGTTATATGTGTATGTCGGAGCAACCTCACGTGTGCCGCCTAATTGCACAATGAGAAGTCCTAATATAATGAATACAAAAATTATCATGTATATGCTTAAGTTCTGCACGTATTTTTTCAAAAAATTCCATCCTCTCTTTGAAGGAAATTGACTTTTAAACCTAACATACTATATTTAATATTTTACCGGGGACATATATAACTTTTTTGATTTGTTTGTCCTCAAGGTTTTTAGCGATATTAGGGGACGCCATGCATTTTTCTACCGCTTGCTCCTGGCTGTCCGAAAGCGATACGGTTATTGTACCCTTTAATTTGCCGTTTATTTGCACACCCATTTCGACAACATCGTCGATGGTAAGTTTCTCATCATGTACAGGCCATTTCTGCTTGTAAACATATCCCTTGTTACCGATAAGCTGCCATAATTCCTCCGACATATGCGGCGCAACTGGGCTTAACAACAGAATAAGAGCTTCATAATCAGCTTTTGTGATACTGTCTGCGGCGTAAAAATCGTTCGTAAGCGTCATCATAGCGGCAACAGCTGTGTTAAATTTAAGCTTTTCGTAGTCTTCAGCAACTTTTTTTATTGTTTTGTGAATGTTCTTTATTAAATTTTCGCTGTATCCGCTGCCATTACCGATATGCTCGCGCAGCTTCCAAACACGGTCAAGAAAACGGCGGCAACCCTTGATACCCTCAGTCTGCCATGCGGCGCTAAGCTCAAACGCGCCTATGAACATTTCGTAAGTACGAAGAGTATCCGCACCAAATTCGGCAATAATTTCGTCGGGGTTTATTACGTTCCCTCTTGATTTAGACATCTTTTCACCGTTAGCACCCAGTATCATGCCATGCGAGGTTCTTTTTTGGTAAGGCTCGGGAGTGTTAACATATCCGAGGTCGTATAAAAATTTATGCCAAAATCTGGAATATAATAAATGCAGTGTTGTATGCTCCATGCCGCCGTTATACCAATCGACATTCATCCAATAATCAAGGCTCTCTTTGGATGCAAATTCGTTATCGTTATGCGGGTCAGTATATCTTAAAAAGTACCAGCTAGAGCCTGCCCAATTAGGCATTGTGTCTGTTTCACGTTTCGCAGGCTTGCCGCATTTGGGGCATTTCGTATTGACCCATTCATGTATGTTGGCAAGCGGTGATTCGCCTGTATCTGTAGGCAGGTAGTTCTCTACATCCGGTAAGGTAAGCGGCAGTTCCTCATACGGAACGGCGACAAAGCCGCAATCAGGGCATTTTATAATCGGTATAGGCTCGCCCCAGTAACGCTGGCGTGAGAAAACCCAATCGCGGAGTTTATAATTTACTTTTGGTTCGCCCAAGCCTTTTTCTTTTAACCAGGATTTCATTTTTTCTATCGCCTCGCTTGGGACAAGGCCGTTTAAAAATCCGGAATTAACCATGATTCCATTGTTAACGTCGGTATATGCTTCTTTTTCGATATCGCCGCCGGAGATAACTTCTATTATCGGCAGCTCGAATTTTTTAGCGAACTCCCAGTCACGCGTATCGTGGGCGGGAACGGCCATGATAGCGCCTGTTCCGTATGACATCAGCACATAATCGGATACCCATATTGGTATTTGTTTATTTGTGACGGGATTTACAGCGGAAATTCCTTCTAAGCTTACACCTGTTTTATCTTTTGCAAGCTCGGTACGTTCGAAATCTGATTTTTTGCCCGCGTCATCCCTGTATTTAAGGACATCTTTTATATTTGTGATTTTATCTGATAATTCGTCTATAAGCGGATGTTCGGGCGAAAGCACCATGTATGTCGCACCGAAAAGCGTATCCGGCCTTGTGGTGTATACTGTAAGCGGCTCGTTTCGCTCCTCGACTTTGAATAAAACCTCTGCTCCCTCGGAACGTCCTATCCAGTTTAATTGTTGTGTCTTAACACGGTCGATATAATCGACGGTATCCAGTCCGTCAATTAATTTTTGAGCGTAGTCTGTAATTTTAAGCATCCATTGGCTTTTTACCTTACGCTCAACCTCTCCGCCGCAGCGCTCGCAAGCTCCGCCGACGACTTCTTCGTTAGCCAAACCTATCTTACAAGAGGTACACCAATTAATGGGTATTTCAGCTTTGTAAGCAAGCCCATGTTCAAAAAATTTAAGAAAAATCCATTGTGTCCATTTGTAGTATTTGGGATCAGTAGTATCTACCTGCCGAGACCAGTCGTATGAAAGACCGATTGATTTCATTTGGCTTCTAAAACGGTTAATATTACGCTCGGTCACGATTTTGGGATGGATTTTATTTTTTATTGCGAAGTTTTCGGCGGGGAGGCCGAAAGCATCGAAGCCCATCGGCAATAATACATTATACCCTTGCATCCTTCTTTTACGTGCGATTATATCAAGCGCCGTATACGGCCTCGGCGCGCCTACATGCAGGCCCTCGCCCGAGGGATACGGAAATTCCACAAGAGCGTAAAATTTAGGTTTACTGCTCTTGGTTTCAGCTTCAAAGGCTTTTTCATTTTCCCATATTTCTTGCCATTTTTTCTCTATTTGCTGAGGTTTGTATTCGATTACTTTCATACATGCTTCTCCTCTCCAAAATCAAGCATTCCTATATAGTTGAGGTTTCTGTATTTTTGTGCGTAATCTAAGCCGAAACCCACGACGAATTTATCAGGGATTACAAAACCGGTATAATCTGGTATAACTTCTTTGTTTAAACGGCGGCTGGGCTTGTCCAGCAGCGTGCAGATGCGAAGGCTGTTCGGATTTTTTGATTTTAGGTAATCTATAAGGTAGCTCAAAGTGCGCCCTGTATCGATTATATCTTCTATGAGAACTACATCCTTACCCTCTATCGAATGTTCTAAATCCTTGTTAATTTTTATTTGCCCGCTTGAAGTTGTGCTGTAGCCGTAGCTCGAAACATCCATAAAATCAAATTCAATATTTAAGTGTATCCGCTTTGCCAAATCAGTCATAAACATGACGGCGCCTTTAAGCACGCATATAAATGTGATTGTCTTCCCATCGTAATCCTTGCTTATCTGCTCTGCGAGAAAATCCAGCTTTTTATTAAGCTCTTCGGTTGATATTAATACGCTGATGGTTTCCATTCTAACCCCTCCATATTCCTATATGCATAAAATTTATTGTTATATCGGATATTTTATATTTATCCGAAACTTTACCGTTTGTTATATAAATAATATCTTCGCCGTCGGCGATAAGCGGTATGAAATCACGTTCACCGCGAGGTATTTTTTCGTCTATAAAATATTTTTTTATTTTTTTTGTCATCCCGTTTAAGTGTATTTTATCACCGGAAAGCCTGTTCCTTATTTTTACCGTATGCATGATTTTATCATAATCAAAGGTATTAGTATACTCTGTTTGTCTGTTAAATTCATAAAATTTGTTGCTGCACACTTCCATTATTATATGCATTTTTACCTCTTTGACAAATAATTCTTTACCCGGGATCAAATCGTAGGAATATTCAACCGCCTTTTTTGTGCATCCAATACGTAAAAATCCGTAATCGCGCCAAGCGGTTAAACCTGCCGGAAGATCAATTTGTTTGCCTGTCGGCCCGTTAATTAAGCTTAGTATCATGCATACATGCTCGCTGGATATATCTTTTAAGCTGTATTCCGAAACAGCTCTGCGGATTATTCTCTTTTGCAGGGCGATTTCAAGTTTTTTAAGCTCGTCGATAAGGATACCGTTATCAGTGGAGCAGAGAGCGTAATGTTTTTCGGTAAGCGTATTTAAAAGCTCATTTTCCTCACTAATTAATAAAGCTGTCCTCGAAAGCGTGCGGATTATGTTAGAATTAAACTCATTTTCTATTTTAGGAAGGATTGTTCTGCGTATATTACTGCGTGTATATTCGGTGTCATAATTGCTTGTGTCTGTGATAAACTCAAGCTTGTTTTCAAAGCAGTATTCTTCTATTTCAATACGGGTTGCAAATAAAAGCGGCCGGATAATATCCCCGGCTTTAGGTTTCATACCTGCAAGCCCTTTTATACCTGTTCCGCGGAATAACCGCATCAACAGGGTTTCGGCTTGGTCGTTCATGTTATGCGCGACGGCTATTTTATTCGCCCCATGTTTAACGGCTGCTGCGCGGAAAGCTTCGTACCGTTTTTCGCGTCCGGCTTCCTCTATGCTTGCGCCGGTTTCCTTGGCTATTTCTTTTATATTGAAATAACACGCCTCGAATGGAATGTTTAAATTGGCGCATAACGCCATACAAAACTCAAGGTCTCTATCGGCTTGCGCGCCGCGCAGGCCATGATGCACATGCAAAGCGTAAAGCTGCAGGTTATATTCATTATGTATCTGCGATAATAGGTGCAGCAGGCTTACCGAATCCGCGCCGCCTGAAAACCCCAGGATTATTGAATCGCCTTTTCGTATAAGCTGATAATCGTTTATTGTTTGTAAAAATATTTTCTTCATAATTACCTCATGTCTTTGAATATTTGCAATATATTTAACCATAAAAAGACATGATATGCAAATTCTATGCCAATATCCCATATTCATATGTATCCGACCATGTCGAAAAGCTTTCATATTTGCTCCCCTGTTCCGTTTTTTTTATACTATAAAATATCACTGCTGTATGAGGGTGTTTTGTTAGGAGTAATTATGAAATAAACAAGCCAAGCCGAAAACTAAACTCATATTTATTTAAATTATAAAAAATCTGTGATATAATAAATTCGCAACAAAGCGAAAAGGTATACAGAATATAATTAATATAGTATTTAGTTGGAGTGAATGTATGGGGCATTTAGGTTTCTCTTATATCGGTTTAGTTTATTTATTGATGTTGACTATTCCAAATTTAATATGGACGAAAAATCAACCGAAAGGATACAATTATAAGGAAGAAAATAAAATATTATTTTGTTTTGAAAGAATAGGACAAATATGCGTTACTTGTACAGCATTGATTTTTTCTGATTTTAACATACAATCACGGTCGGTATGGAGTATATGGTTGGTATTATCCGCAATGCTTATGGTTTTATATGAATGTTGGTGGATTCGCTATTTTAAGAGTGAAAAGATGTTAAAAGATTTTTATAGCAGCTTTTGTGGAGTTCCAGTTGCAGGAGCTACGTTGCCTGTAGTGGCGTTCTTTTTATTGGGCGTTTATGGAAAAGTTATATGGTTGATGGGTTCAGTTTTGATTTTGGGTATTGGACATATTGGTATTCACTTGCAACACCTAAATGAAATTACCAAATAATTCTTTAATACGCCTTTGCTAAAATAGGTGAATGTAAATCAATGATTGTTTTTTTTAATTGCGGTGGTTATCACTTTACTTCCATTAGTTTTCGATAATGAGGTAGCTACATTTAGATTAATTTTATATTTTGTTTCTGTGGGGTTATTTTTTAGGTTGTATCGGTTTATAGATTTATTGGAAAGAAAATAAGCTTTTTTACTTAACGCTATTGTAAGAGTAACGAGTTTCATGCCTTGGTATAATGTGCATGTTATAACGAATTTATATGAGGAGGTTCAAAAATGTGGTCTAACATCATTCCGTTTGGATATGGCGAAGCTTTTACCATCATTATGTACTTTGTTCCTGCGTTAACATCTCTTGTAGCTTTGTGGCTTATAAACAAAAAACGAATTTGGATAGCAATACCCATTACGATAATAGTTGATTTGATTGCGTTTTGGGATGTATTAACTTATTACGAATCATGGCAACTTGCTCTTGTTTTTCTAATCCCGCAAGTTATCATTGTGGCTGCTATTTCTCTAATTATTATGCATATTTACAAAAAGAAGATAATCGTTTCAAAATAAACATAATTTATTGTATAGTAATTTCGTGTCATCTATCTTTTCAAGGAGGTTTTGATATGCGGAAAAAGATATATTTAGCTGTAAGTATTTTGATGCTCCTGAATGCGGTTGGTTTCGTGGTTTACGCATTAAGTCACCCTGAAACTTCTTTCACATGGAGCAACACAATTACATACACTATTTATTTGCTTTACATTGCCTTTATGATTGGATTTTTCATCGCATCAAGGCGTACTACAGAATAAGTATATTATCGAAAAGAATATCGGGCTTTCGTTCTTAGGATTATTGGGATAAAAAAGACGAGTAATAATATAAGCTTAAGGCGTGTTTGAACTATTGACGCATTATTGTAAGAGTGCGTATTTTTATTATTTCATCTTAATTCCAATGGCGCATAAAATAATAAAGCACATAAAAACCACTGTTTTTTATAACGGCGGTTTTTATGTGCTTTATATTTATCGTGAATCATATTAAAGTCTTTCCAGTATATATAATAACTCATATTTTTATAACTTATTAAATAAACAAACAAAGCTTACCACTAAGCTCATAAATATTTTGATTATTAAGAATTAATGATATAATAAACCCGTAGTAAAGCTATAGGGCGAAGGAATATGTATAAATATTGATTTTATTATGGGGTGATGTTTATGTTAAAAATTGACCTTATTCCACATGAAGGGATAATAATACAAACCATTGGCAAAGTCTGTTTTGGACAAAAAAACGAAGAAGTAGAGAAAATACTTGGTATACCAACAACAAAGCATTTATCATATTATGATAATAATAACCTCATGTGTTTTTACAATCCCAAATATGTAAAAAATCTTCCTTCTGGTGCAGTATATGCTGATAATATGCAATATTTTTATAATGATTATGAAATTAGGATTGATTTGGATGCTAATCAAAAAGTTGAATTTATTGAATGTATATCAGGGCCTTTTCCTGACAAGGTAAGACCTTTTATATACGACAAAGAAGCTTTTAAGTTATCAGCTAACGAATTAATTGAATTGTTGATAGAAAGAAATAATGGTGATGTTTATATTGATAACCCTAAAAAAATGAAAAAAAGTTTTTCGTTTTTTGAAATAGATGTTAGTATTTGGAGAGATATGAACGAAGCTGAAGCGGAATTATGTATAGATGAAAACATAGCAGACGGAATATATGATTTAAGGCGATCGCGTCATTTTTGGACTATCGGTATTGGCAACAAGGGATACTGGCGTAATATTTATATTTAAGATTGTGAAAATCGGTTACTAATATTTTTATTTTTATTGGAGAGTAGATAAAATGATTTCATCACATGACTATACCGCGCTTCTTTCTGTTCTTAATTCGATATATCCAATGCATTTTAACGAGGTTGAACTACATAGAGATTGGATAGGATATGTATATTTCGTTTCAAGCGATAATAATCGATACGTTCTTAAAATTTATCGGAGCCACAACATAAATCAAGCGGTTCAAACTGTTGAGGTTTTGAATTATCTTAGACAAAATGGATTCCCAGTAGCCGAAATAATACCAGCAGTAGAAAGCGAAGTTTTTTCTATTAATATAGAGGGTAAGAATTGCGTCGGAGTGTTGTTTTCTTATGTAGAAGGCGGAGCTGTTGATAAAAAAGAAAATATTATTTCGCTCGGTAAACAAGCGGCGCAGTTACACAATTTAATGGATTCGTATGATGGTGTAATAGTAAGGCATGGCAAGGAGTTCTATATTGACCGGTATTTAGATATTATGAGGCAAATGAACTATCCTTTATCACGTATTGACGAGCTTGGGGAGTATGGGCATGAGCTATGGGCACAAATAGAAACTTTACCAAAAGGCTTTTGCCACAACGATATGCATACTGGTAACATGATTAAAATGAAGAATGGACAAATAGCGCTGTTGGATTTCGATACTGCTGCGCAGGCGTATCCATTTATTGATGTTGCGGTAATGTCGGACGATACTAATTTCAATCGCTTTGAAGAAAGCGGATACGAATTAACATTGAAGCAATTTGATAAGTTTTATGCGGGCTATCAGAAGCACAGGTCTCTTTCTAGCATGGAAATTGCAACGGTATTTGATTTTATTGCTGTGCGTCACTATGAAATAATCGCAAATATCATCGAATGTCAAGGATTACAGGAAATAAATTATAAATTTTGTGATGAACAATATGACTGGCTTATGCGATGGAGAGAATTATGCGCAAAAAAGCGGTTTTTCGTAATTAGGAAGTGCGTCGAAATTAGTTGAACAGTATTTTGGAAATTGCCAACGGTTTTAAGGTAATTTACAAAATACATTGTTCAACTTATTAAGAAGTGCTTCCTTACCAGCGTAATCATGGTTATTACAGCACTTGACACAAATATATTTTGCCGTATAAAATCACTATGCTGTACTCGTTTTTCAATATAAAATTAAAAGAGAGGGAAATTTGGATGTACATAGAAAAGACGGTCGAAGCGGCCGAGGCGAAGTACTCGCTTTATTCGCGGAATATTTGGTTATTTATTTTGAAATCGTTTTTAGGGGGATTGTTTATCGTATTCGGTACGATTGCTGCATATTCGGCAGCAACGGCACTTTATCCGATAAGCCCGGGGCTCGCATCGTTCGGCGTTGCGCTTACGTTCCCGCTTGCGCTATTAACAATAATTTTTTTAGGAGGAGAATTATTTACAAGTGGCGTATTTGTTATGAGCATCGGGTTTATGGATAAAAAATTTTCTGTTGTTAAAGTGCTTAAAATATGGGGAATATGCTATTTAGGGAACTTTATTTCAATATTTTTTTTCCTTTCGCTTTACTGCCTGACAAAATCGTATCCGGCGGGACTTCCGGCTTTCGTTGAGGCAAGCGTTGCGCCAAAGCTTAATTATAACGCGGCACAGCTTTTGTATAAGGGTATGTTTTGTAATTTCGCAGTATGCTGCGCATATTACGCATCTTTAAAAATGACTACCGATGTAGGGAAATACCTCATGATATTTATTTGTATTTTCTCCTTTGTAATTTCGGGCTTTGAGCATTGTATCGCCAATATGGCTTATTTTACGATAGCCTTTTATGTAATGGAGGATTTTTCTATCATGCAGGCGCTATATAATATACTGTTTTCTACGATTGGAAACATTATCGGCGGTGCGGTTGTGCTGGGTATACCTGTTTATCTTCTCGAAAGAAAGCATTAATTTATTATTAATCAGACAAACCAACTATTAGTAATTTATTTTTATAGTTGGTTTGTCTTTTTTATTTTGGAAGCAATATGAAACAAAAAAGTTGAAGTATATCAAAAAATTATATATAATTGTTTCTATCTAAATTTAAGGAGGAATTTTCCTAATGTCTTATGTTGAAAGAGTATTAAAAGATGTATACAGGAAGAACCCAAACGAGCCGGAGTTTCATCAGGCTGTTACCGAGGTTTTAAATTCTTTGAAACCGGTTATAGACAATGATCCTTTATATGAAAAAAATTCGTTGCTTGAAAGACTTGTAGAACCGGAGAGGATTATCGTGTTCCGCGTGCCGTGGATAGACGATGCTGGCAAAGCGCAAGTAAACAGAGGCTACAGGGTGCAGTATTCAAGCTCTATAGGCCCTTATAAGGGCGGTATCAGGTTTCATCCGAGCGTTAACCAAAGTATAATCAAATTTCTCGGCTTTGAGCAGACATTCAAAAACAGTCTGACATGTCTGCCGATAGGCGGTGGCAAGGGCGGCTCGGATTTTGATCCCAAGGAAAAATCGGACAACGAGGTTATGCGTTTCTGCCAAAGCTTTATGACAGAGTTATATAAATATATAGGTGCGGATGTGGATGTTCCGGCCGGGGATATGGGCGTCGGCGCGCGTGAGGTCGGGTTTATGTATGGGCAATACAAGCGGATAACAGGTCTTTATGAAGGTGTGCTGACAGGCAAGGGCCTATCTTATGGCGGCTCGCTGGCGCGTACGGAAGCTACAGGTTACGGGCTTGTTTATTTAGTAGAAGAAATGCTTAAAGCCAAAGGTAAATCTTTTAAGGATCAAACCGTTGTTATTTCAGGCTCAGGCAATGTGTCGATATTTGCGGCCGAAAAAGCGACGCAGTTTGGCGGCAAGGTTGTTGCTATGTCCGATTCAAACGGATATATTTATGATAAAAACGGAATCGACCTTGAGTTGGTAAAAGAAATAAAACTTAAAAAACGCGGGCGCATTTCCGAATACAACCGCTCCGGCGCGGAGTATCATGAAGGCAGCAAGGGCATATGGAGCGTTACATGCGGTATAGCTCTGCCATGTGCCACTCAAAACGAACTTGACGCAGACGGTGCTAAGGAACTTGTAAAGAACGGCTGCTATGCTGTGGGTGAGGGCGCTAATATGCCATCAACTCTTGAGGCGGCGGAAGTATTTTTGAAAAGCGGTGTGCTTTTTGCTCCGGCTAAGGCAGCCAACGCCGGGGGCGTAGCAACAAGCGCACTTGAGATGAGCCAGAACAGCCAGCGTTTAAGCTGGACGTTTAAGGAAGTAGACGATAAGCTTCACGGTATAATGGTGAATATATACAAACAAATGTCGGATGCGGCCGAACGGTACGGAATGAAGGATAATTTTATCGCAGGAGCGAATATCGCAGGCTTTAAAAAAGTAGCCGAAGCGATGATAGCACAGGGAGTAGTATAAAACAGCTATGTTTAAAGACATAATATATGATGTAAAACAAGTTTTCAAACATGACCCGGCCACACGGGGAATTATCGAGGTACTGATTTGCTATCCTGGTCTGCACGCCGTATGGCTGCACCGTTTGGCGCACAAACTGTACAAGAGGAATTTTAAACTGGTAGCCCGAATCATATCCCAAATTACAAGATTTTTTACAGGTATAGAAATACATCCGGGAGCGAAAATAGGCAAAGGTGTTTTTATTGACCACGGTATGGGTGTAGTAATAGGAGAAACGTCCGTCGTAGGCGATGATGTTACTATATACCATAATGTACTGCTTGGCGGGACGGGCAAGGATAAGGGAAAACGTCATCCTACGGTAGAAAAAGGCGTTATTATAGGCGCAGGGGCGAAAATTTTAGGCCCGATAACTGTAGGCAGGTATTCGAAAGTGGGCGCAGGTTCGATAGTGCTGAAGGATGTACCACCCAGAAGCACTGTCGTTGGGAATCCGGGACGGATTGTAGATAAGAAAAAATAAAAGGACAGAGCCTGATGAAAAAAAGAATTTATTTATCGTCGCCGCACATGAGCGGGGCAGAAATTAAATATATAAACGATTCGTTTGAGAAAAACTGGATTGCGCCAAGCGGGCCGAATATCGGGCTGTTTGAAAAGAGGCTCGCCGCTTACGTCGGTATGGATTACGGCGTGGCAGTTACTTCTGCGACGGCGGCGATACATCTGGCTTTAAAAACGTGCGGCGTAAAAGCAGGGGATAAGGTTTTTTGCTCTTCGCTAACGTTTATAGCGTCATGCAATCCGGTTGTTTACGAAAACGCTGTACCGGTTTTCATAGACTCAGATTATGAGACATGGAATATGTGTCCTGCCGCTCTGGAAAAGGCTTACGAAAAATATCCCAATCCGGCGGCTCTGATTGTTGTGAACCTGTACGGACAAAGTGCGGATTATGATGAAATAATCAAAATCGCAAAAAAACATGGCACGCCGGTGATAGAGGACGCAGCAGAGAGCCTCGGCGCGACTTATAAAGGTAAAAATTCAGGTTCGTTAGGTGATATAGGGATATTCTCTTTTAATGGTAACAAGATAATAACGACATCGGGGGGCGGTATGCTTTTAACGAACGATGAAGCCGCCGCACGCAAGGCACGCTTTTGGGCGACGCAAGCGAGAGAGCCGTATCCGTTCTACGAGCATAAGGAAATAGGCTATAATTACCGCTTAAGCAGTATCAGCGCAAGCATCGGGCTTGGACAAATGGAAGCGCTGGAAGAAAGAATTGCGAAAAAGATATATATATATAATTATTACAAGGATGCGCTGGAGGGTTATAAGGGTATAGAGTTTATGCCGACAGCATCCTTCGGAACGCCTAACTATTGGCTTTCGACGCTGCTTTTACGGCGCGGCGACGCTCCCGAGAGGATAATTAAATTTTTAGAAGAAAACAATATAGAATCGCGCCATGTGTGGAAGCCAATGCATAAACAACCTGTTTTTAAGGATTGCGACTTCTTTACAGCAGGCGAAACGGATTGCTCGGAGGATTTATTCGAGAGAGGTCTATGTCTGCCATCGGATACAAAAATGACAAACGAGGATTTGGATTTAGTTATCGGCTTGCTAAAGAAGGAGCTGTAATAATGTATAGAGTATTTTTTAAACGTCTATTTGATATAATCAGCGCCGCCGCGGCTGCGGCGGCGCTTTCTCCTGTTTTTTTGGCTGTTGCTCTGTTGGTTCGGATTAAGCTTGGTTCGCCGGTTTTATTCAAACAAAAGCGTGTAGGTAAAAACAGCAGAGTATTTACCATTTTTAAATTTAGGACGATGACCGACGCGTGCGATAAAAACGGGGAGCTTCTATCCGATTCGGAGAGGCTTACTAAATTCGGAAAATTTCTTCGCGCTTCAAGCTTGGACGAGCTTCCGGAGCTTATTAACATAATAAAAGGTGAAATGAGCCTTGTTGGGCCGCGTCCGCTGCTTACACAATACCTGACGCTTTATAACGAAGAGCAGCTGCGCAGGCATGAGGTGAGGCCGGGGCTGACGGGGCTTGCGCAAGTAAACGGCAGGAATGCCACTACATGGGGCGCGAGGTTTAAATATGATATAGAATATGTAGACAATTATTCGTTTTGGCTTGACATAAAAATTATCGCCAAGACTTTTTTTAAAGTCTTAAAACGTAAATCGGAGGAGAATGAGGCCTTAATGCCTTATTTTACAGGGAATGAATAAGCAGGTGGCTTTAATGAACGGACAGGTTGCTCTTAAGGGGACTATAGACAGCGTTATATTTCAAAATCCTGAAAACGGGTATTCCGTATTCTCGCTTAAAACAGACGAGGATGAGAGTACTACCTGTATTGCTTATATGCCTAAAATTCAAGAAGGCGAAATGGTTGAGGTCAGCGGCTCATACATTACGCATCCCGTTTACGGCAAACAGTTGAGCGTGGTAAGCTACGAGAAAACCATGCCAACCTCAACCGAAGCCATAGAAAAATACCTTGGTTCGGGGGTAATAAAGGGCGTCGGTGAAAAAATGGCGAAGCGTATTGTTAAAAAGTTCGGGAAGAACACGCTCGAAGTCATTGAAGAAACACCGGAAAAGCTTTCGGATATAAAAGGCATAACTCTTGAAAAAGCAAAGGTTATAGGCGCGGTTTTCAAAGAGCAGAACGAACTTCGCACAGCGGTTATGTTTTTGCAAGATTTTGGAATAACGCCGGTTTACGCTATTAAAATTTATAACAAATATAAAGAAGGAACGGTACAAAAAATAAAGACGAATCCTTACGAGCTTGCCGACGAAATCTGGGGCATAGGGTTTAAAATCGCAGATAGGATAGCTTATAAAGTAGGGATTGAGCAAGACTCGCCGTATAGGATACGCGCGGGCATTAAGTATGTCTTAAATCAAGCGGCATCTAACGGCCATGTTTACTTGCCGAAGCCGCTGCTCCTGTACGAAACGGGGGAGCTGCTCATGATACCCGAGGAGGTTATCGAGAATAACCTTATACAACTACAGATACAGAAAGACATTTGGCAGGAAACAGCACAAGAACAGACAAATATTTTTTTAAATTATTATTATTATGCGGAGGCGTATGTAGCGCGGAAGCTGATAGAGCTTTCAAGAAGTACGGTCGAAAAAAGCGGAAATATAGATTTTGCAAAGCTTGAAAAAAAATTAAACATTAGTCTTGCGGCTAAACAAAAGGAAGCCGTAGCGGCAGCTATGAACAAAGGTGTACTTGTGATAACAGGCGGCCCCGGTACCGGTAAAACTACTACAATAAAGACGATAATAAGCCTCTTTAAAGATGAAGGACTGGAGATAGAATTGGCAGCGCCGACAGGACGAGCGGCGAAGAGAATGTCGGAAGCGACAGGAATGGAAGCTAAAACGATACACCGGCTTCTGGGTGTGAAATTTATATCCGAGGAAAGTTCAAGGCAGGTATTTGAAAAGGACGAGGATGAACCTATCGAAGCAGGCGCGGTAATAATAGATGAGGCGTCGATGATAGATTTAATGCTTATGAGCAGCCTTTTAAAAGCAGTAGCGGCAGGGACAAGGCTCATAATAATAGGGGATGTGGACCAGCTTCC